>VMDO01008228.1:0-85529 GCA_007922755.1 Pedetes capensis | reverse complement strand
CAGAGAGGAATCACAACAAGACTCCATAGGAGCTGTGCATCCTGAAAGTCCGGGGTGAGTGCACTGATTATGACGAGTCACGGTAACCTTCCCTAGCATTGAGGAAGGAGTTTTGGGAGATAGAAATGGCTATGTAGTGCCTGTCTAAAATTATGAGCACTTTTGTTCTTGCAATAGGTGCGTACTATTCACATCAAATCATTACAGCCCCAAAGGAAGTTTTTGACAAGATCTCATTGGGTTACAAGGAAATAAACCAAGAAGACTTCTGTGTAGGGGAGATTAAACTGGGAAGCGTTTAGAGAAAACTATGAATTGCTGACATCTATGGAGTCTGCATGGGCTGGGATTTAGCTCAGTTGGTAGAACGCTGCTCTGCAGTCTCTGAGGTCCCGAGTTCGATTCCAAGCACCGCAAAATGGGAGAAGGATGTGGCGACCCACTCCCAAGGCAATCCAGAAACAATCTGCCATTGAAAACCCTATGAGGGTCTCTATGAGTCAGACTTGACTCAGCAGCACCTAACAACAATGGAGTCTGCACAAGGCCAAGGGTTCTGCTGAGCTCCATGTCTGCGTTAAATCACATTTTATACACAATCCTAGAACGTCAGCCATCACATTATCCCTATTTACAGGTGATAAGATTGAAATTGAAGTAAATTAAAGAGTCTCCTGCAAGGCCAATTTCTAAGAGGTGGAGGAGCCAGCTTATATACCCAGGCAGTGGGGCTCGAGGGACTGAGTGCTTCCAGCCACCGTGGCTTTCTCACACTGGAAATCCAGCAGCACGCATGGCTGTGAAATCACAGCTATTTCCCTGGGTTTTACCCCCTAACATAAGGTAAAGCCATTGAGGTCATATGATCTGATACAGAATTTTAACAGATCAGTGTCACAAGAAGAGTAAAGCCAGCTGGCAGGAGTTGCATTGGGTACTCCAAGTTTAAATACTGAAATCCTAACTCCAAGTATCTCAGAATGTGCCTATATTTGGCACTGGACCTTGAAAGAGGTTACTGTTTTTGTTAGGTGCCATCAAGTCAGGTCCAACACATAGCAACCCTATGTACAGCAGAATGAAGCACTCTCCAATTGTGTCAGGCACACCATCTTATTTATGTTAAGCCCATTGTTGCAGACAGTGTGTCAATCCATCTGGTGGAGGGTTTTCCTTTTTTTTTGTTGTTGTTGTTGTTGACCTGCCACTTTCCCAAATAGGATGTCTTTCCACAGAGATAGGTCCCTCCTAACTACATGTCCAAAATACGTAAGATACAGTCTAGCCATCCTTGCTTCCAAGGAGCACTCTTGTTGCACTTCTAGGACATATCTGTTGGTTCTTTTGGCAGTTCATGGTATATTCAATAATCATCTCTAGCACCATAATTCAAAAGCATCAGTTCTTCTCCTGTCTCTCTTGTTTAATGTCCAACTTTCACAACCATATTATGCAACTGAAAATACCATGGCATGAGTCAGGTGCACCTTCATCTTCAATGTGACATCCTTACTTTTCAATACTTTGAAGAGATCATTTGCCATAGCTTTTCCCAAAGCAACGTGTCTTTTGATTTCCTGACTGCTGCTTCCATGGGTGTTGATTGTAGAGCCAAGTTAAGTAAAATCATGGACAACCTCAATCTTTTCTCCATTTATTGTAAAGTCACTTACTGACCCAGTTGTAAGAATTTTTGTTTTATTGATGTTGATTCACAATCCATACTGATGGCTGTGTTCTTTGATCTTCATCAATGTTTCAAATCCTCTTCACTTTCAGGAAGCAGAGTTTTGTCATCTGCATAAAGCCGGTTGTTAATGAGTCTTCCTCCAATCCTGAAGCTGGATTCTTCCTCATAAAGTCCAGCTTCTCTGGTAAGAGGTAGTTCCATTAAAATGAGGCCCTTAGGGCAGACCTTACTTCAGTATGACTGGTGTCCTCACAAGACAAGAGACGGACACAGGTGAAGCTACAGAGAGCAGAAGGCCTTCCACACCGATAGTGGGGAGTTCAGAGGCATCCAGCCCAGCAGGAACCCTGGGCTCAGACTTCCAGCCTCCAGAATTGAGAGAACTGCTTCTGCTGTTTAAACCTCCCAGTCTGCATCTCTGTGTTCCACCATATAGGGCACTGCCTAGAGAGCAGTTTGCCCTGGGGTCTATCTAGGCCCCTTGGAGGACTGAGGCTTGTTCCGCAGGCAATCACCTTTGCCCTACATCTGGGAACTCAGGGTCGTCGAGCTCCCCAAGATGGCACTGGCATCCAATCCCTCACCTCAGACCCCTCGACACTGATTGGCTGTTTCCAAACCCCTGAACGGCTCCTGATTGGACTGTTTGGGAACCACCCCTGATTGGCTACTTTTACAAAACCAAATTTGCATATCCCCTCTGATTGGCTGAAACCCATATGGGGTGACTGCCTCTGATTGGTCCCTGGCTAGCCCCTGGGGAGTATATAAGGGTGGTACAAGGAGCAGTCTAGGTCCATTCCAGACAAGGAAACAATAAAGAGCTGTTGGAGCGGAGCACTTGGAGTCCGTGTCTTCACTGGGAAGAAAGAAGAAAGGAGCCGCTGTGGGCATCAGCCTCTGAGCCTGCCTTTCTCAAGGCTTCTCAGAGCAGCCATGAGCATAAGCCTCCCCGGGTGGTGCGGCTCTTGGGTGCTTGGCTCCCCCTCACCAGACAATGGATCTTTGGTGTCTGATTCCCACTCATGGCCAGAGTGAGTCCAGCGGCAGGGTGATGCCCCACACCACCAGCCCTGGTGAACTTGTGCTCAGGTGAAGAGCAGACAGCTGGGAGTGGAGGGGGCTTTGGCTGTGGAAAAGGCGAGGAGGACCAGCAGAGACTGGTCTGCAGGTGTGTTTTAACGTCAAGCCCACTGAGCCTCTTCATTCCTTAGATGTGCAGGTGCTAAGAGGGGAATCATGGAGGATTCCAAAGTTTTTGATTTCTGAGCCAAGATGACTAGAGCTAGGACAACAGAGACAGCAGTGCCATATGCCAGGAGACAGGGACAGACAGCACGGTGGGGCGGCAGGCTGGGGACGGAGCCCGGCCTGGGCCTGTGGTGATGAGCATTAACCCCGAGGAGAGAGGAGGAAGGTCATCTTGCCCCTTCGCTTTTCAGCATGTGCCTTCATTTGCTGGCCATGGAGAACGAGATGAGTCTAGGGACCCAGGGGCTGACATGACACAGTGTGTCATGTTATAAAATAACATGTTATAAAATGTTATAAAACATGTTATAAAATAACATGTTATAAAATAACATCTGGCTTTGCTTTCAAAGCGAGTGCACCAATTAGACAAGATTTACCACAGTTCATGAGAAAACATTGTGTATAGATTATAACACACTCCTGACATGTAGTCAGGAGGGACCAATCCCTGAAGAAGGACATCATGTTTGGGAGAGTGGTAGGTCAACGAGAAAAAGGAAAACCCTCCACTAGATGGACTGACACAGTGTGTATAACAATGGACTTAAACATAAATAAGATCCTATGCCTGGCAAGAAATCAGAGAGTGTTTTCTTCTGCTGTACGTAGGGTTGCTATGAGTCAGACCTGACTCGACGACACCCAACAGCAACAACACTGAGGCCATGTGACTAGGTTTGGATTCTGCATATGCCCTTTCCTAGGCTTGTGATCCCAGGCAAGTTGTAACTGTATCCACCTGTGCCCTTATTTCCTCCCCTGTAAAATAGGTAACATACTCCCTACTTCAGTGGGGTTTGTACTGATTAATTTGGAGTCAAGTAAATAGGAAAAGTCCTAGTTTATTTCCTTATTAAAAGCTCAGAGAAACGAGTTGCTTTTGTTACCACCCTCTTGTTCATCAAGAGCAGGATAGGAAGGATGCAGGGAAGAAATATTAGCTGTCAAAGACACTTAATTTGGAGCGAGAGCTAATTAAGCCCACTCCAAGCAGAGTTTCCATGGCATATTGCTAAAACATACCTGAGAAACACAAAACTTAAATTAACCTAAGTCTGTTTTCTGAGCCAGCTTGACACAAAGTGTTCCTCCTTGAAAGCCAGGCGATACTTCCCCTAATAATAATCATGCCTGCTCTGTTGCTGAGGGATGTGGAAGAGTTGATAGAATAGTGCCGGATGCACGGGAAAGTTCCAGAAAGAGACAAGATGGATCATGACTACTCATGTGTCAGGGTTCGGCTCAGGCCCAGCAGAGGTCAGAGCCTTGCCCTGACACCAAGTGGGTATCGGGGACCCAATGGACCATGTTGGTGTGGTGGCTGGAGGCACCAAAGAAGGACCTTGGGAGACTTTCTGCAGGAAACAAGAGAGGGAAGGTTTATTGGGTTGCTCCCCAAGTGGGGTGCAGCCAGCAAGTAGCCCCTGTCAGTGCTCAAGTTCTAGCTCTAAGCCTGCAGCATAGAATGTTCCACTGGTGGAACAGCTCAGCCTTAAATGCACAACTACATGCAGTTGGTGTTCCGCTGGGCTGGAGGTCTGGTGACTCACAGCTCGCCTTCTCTGCCTCCCTCCTTCCCAAGGGTGGGAGGAATTGGGGAGGGGGGCTCTTCGTGGCTTGTTTGTAGCCTTTGGCACTTCAGGGCCCCTGTTCTTTATGTGTCGACTTGCTTGGAGATTTTCCGCTGGATTGGGGAGTGCTGGATCGAGGTGATGGCATCCGGACAGCAGTTGAAGGATGGAGAATGGTGATGGGGATGAAGGGTGGTCTGGGAGCCCTGCTTATACAGGGTCCCGGAGTGGGGTGTGTCCTGGGGTTAGCCAACCAGGGCACATTCCTGACAGGTACAGCAGGTAAACTGTCATACCTGCCAGGTATAGGCAGTTATTTAACTGGGATGCTAGGGGTAGCCAATCAAAATTGAGGTGGTTGAGGCTGGTCAGGCTGGTCAGGGGCCATCTTTGCTCACTTGATGGGGGCGGTAGGAGTGAGTAGAATGTAGCCTGAGTGTTAGCCCCTCATGCTGGGTAGAGGGACCCTATGTATGGGGTGCTTTAAAAATCTCCAACATTCCTGAAGAAATTTGCTGTGAAAAGGAAAAACTATCTCCGGTTACAACAATAGTCTCTGTGAAGATCACAGAAACACCACCAAAGCACAGGAGAGGTAAAAGCCTTTCATTGAAATAAGACATGTAAGGTGTAGTGGAATAATTGATCAAATATAGCCCTCAGATAGTGGTATCAAAGAACCAGAAAATTGAAAATATCACTAACAACAGTAGCAAGACCCAAACCACAAAAAAATAAAAACAAAACTGCATCTCTGTTACCATTTCTTTGACTCTAGTGTGTGTTAGGTACTTCCCACAGAAGCTAAAAAATTATATCACTAGGCTTCCAGAAAGTTGTATTTATAGAATGGATGACTAGAAATGAAAGTGACAGGATATACTGTATTTTCACATTTTCTTTGAATGAATTTAATTTTACTTTTGCGTCTCCAACCACCTCCAAAATGATCTGGCAAGGTTGGAAAAATCCAGCCTCATTATTCAGAGGCCCGACTGCCAGATGATAGTAGGAGACTCCTGAGCTGAAGAGACGCTGGTGGCTGGGGTGGCAGCCTCTGGGGTCCGTCCTCAGCCCTAGAGTGAAGACCAGATGCCCACACTGTCGCTTCCGTGCCTATGGACCTGGGATCAGGGTGTGCATTGGGTTAAAAATATCCCTGCAAGGAAGATGTGCTGAAACCCTAGCCCCAGGAACTGGAAATGTGACCTCAGTAGGAAACAGAACCGTTGTGGGTGGAGCTAGTTAAGGTGAGGCCACCCTGGGGTGGAATGGGCTTCCCTGCCAGTGTGACAGGCCTGAAGACACCTGGGACAAGGACCCGCGTGAGGACAGAGACCGCTGCGCAGCGACAGAGGTGGAGACTGGACAATGCATCCACAAGCCAGGCAGCACCACGGGCTGTTGTGGCCACCAGAAGCTAGAAGAGAGGCAGGGAGCGGGTGCTCCACGGAGCCTCCATAGGAACAATATGGCTGCCACCTTGATTTGGGACTTCCGTCTTCCAGATGGGCTGGGATTTAGCTCACTTGGTAGAGTGCTGCTCTGCAGTCTCCAAGGTCCCGAGTTCGATTCCCAGCACCGCAAAATGGGAGAAGGATGTGGCAACCCTCTCCCAAGGCAATCCCGAAACAATCTGCCATTGAAAACCCTATGAGGGTCACTATGAGTCGGACTCAACCTGACGACACCTAACAACAACAAGTCTTGCAGAGCTGTAAGGGAAGGGGCTCCTGTTGATTTAGGACACCCTGCGTGTGGCACTGCCTCACAGTGGCCCTAGCAAGCCAGTACAGGGTGCAACAGGGGAGTCTGTGTTCCCATCCCTGTTGCCCCTGTCGGCCTCTGGAGCCCTGCCTCAACCTCTCTCCCTTCATCCTCCCCTCATGTCCTCAAGCCCTCTCCCTCTGCCTTCCCCTGTGGGAACGCCAGTGAACAGAGTCAGGGAACAGAGAATGTCTTGTGGGATGGTCTCTAAATGAAAGTGATGAAGTGTTAGCAGCTGTAGGTTACAATCAGGTGGATAGTGATTTTCATCCTAGACTGATTATCAGCGCTGCCATTGAAAACCCTATGAACAGCAGAGAAGCACTGACAATAGTATTTCGCCTGTTGTACAGAGGGTCGCTATGAGTCGGATACCGACTTGACGGCATCTAACAACAACAACAACAACAAGACAAACTTGCTCTAAGACGCTTCAACAGAGAAACACTCTGAGGCTTTATGGAAGAAGACTATAGATGGCCATTGGTTTTCACTTAGCAGTATAATTAGGGTGAGGCTTTCAGATTCGGTCACTATGCAATGCAAGTGAACCTTTTTAATGAAATGACCCAAATGCCCAGTCAGGAACATCCTGCAAAGGGCCAAAGTTTTCAGCAGAAGACAGAAAAGCTGTGGGACTCACACTCCTTTGGTTTTCTTGAGAGCCTGTATTGCAAAATCCAGCCATTAGCAGGAGACAAAGAGAACAGGAAAATCATAATTTTAACCATTTAAATAAATTCTCCCAAAAATCAATCTGCCATTGAAAACCCTATGAACAGCAGAGAAGCACTGACAATAGTGTTTCCCCTGTTGTACAGAGGGTCGCTATGAGTCAGATACCGACTTGACGGCACCTAACAACGGCAACAATATATTCTGAATCCGTATGGACAGTTACATGGGGAAAAATAAAACGCAGACACATAGACAAGTAGAGCTATCAGACCGATATATCTTTGAGATAGAGCAGCTGCATGGTGGACCAGCAAGGGGTGCCGGGACCCTGGACTGCAGGCTGAAGCAGGCAGGGGCCGCAGGAGGCAAGGGGGTGCCACACTCCCCCTCATTCTAGCTGGTGACTTTGCTTTACTTTCATTTGAGACCCTTGAAAACTTTAGACTGAAGATCTGTAATGGTGTCATCCTCAACCTCCAATCCTACCTGCCTCAGCGCACCCCCTGCCTCTGGTCCTTTGAGAAAAGGTGGTGTCCGTCTCTTATGAAAGAGTGACATTTGCGCCAGTCCAGGACCTCACTGCCATTTAGAAAGAGTAACCAGGGTGGTTACTCCTTCTGTTCCCTGTCACTTGGACCTGCTTCCCCTTTACAATCTGTTGGGTTCCACCCATCAACATTATTGAAGTTCCTCCCAGCCCATCTCCTGGCCACGTGTTCCCTTCAACTCCTGTGGTGTTTCTTCCAAAAGCTGGGCTTCTCAACACATTTTATGCCAGGTCTTTCTGCTTCCTCTGATACCACGCGCGCCCTGGCTGAACTCTACGCAGGAGAGTGTTTTAGAACTAACTGAATTAATTTCTTTGGCTTACATTTTCTCTTTCGTGTTCACCTAAAGGTGATAACTGATTTTAAAAAGCTTTCTCTGGAATCATCTCTTCTGACAGGTATAAATAAAGGTTTTAATTGAAGGAAAGCACAGGGTCATGGTTTAATTGGCCATGTGTTTCTCGGTGGAATGTACAACATCCGGGTATCTTATAATGAGTGCATCTGAGATGGGATGAAGTTCGTGACCGTGGACTCAGATATAGTCACGGATCTCCCACTCCCAATCAGAAATGCCCTGCCGTTCCCTGTCTCAATCATAAATGAGTTTGTCCTTTGTCTGTTTTCCATTTCTAGGGCTGAGGTGTCTGAAGCCCAAACCACATCTCTTTGACTTTACCAATAGGGCACCTGATTCCTGATGGGCTTTTGCTACACACTTGTGGGCTGGGATTTAGCTCAGTTGGTAGAGCGCTGCACTGCAATCTCTGAGGTTCCGAGTTCAATTCCCAGCACTGCAAAAATGGGAGAAGGGCCTGGCAATCCACTCCCAAGGCAATCCCGAAACAGTTAGCCATTGAAAACCCTATGAGGGTCACTATAAGTCAGACACCACTTGATGGCACCTAACAACAACAACAACAACAACAACAACAACACACTTGTGGACTTTCAGAGTCAGGGAACAGAGAATATCTTGTGGGACCATCTCTAAATGAAAGTGACGAAGTGTTAGCAGCTGTAGGCTACAATCAGGTTGAAGGACAGTGATTTTCATCCTAGACTCTGATTACCAGGGCTAACACAAACTTGCTGTAAGACGCTTCAACAGGAAAACTCTCTGAGGCTTTATGGAAGAAGACCATAGATGGCCATTGGTTTTCACTTAGCAGTATAATTAGGGTGGGGCTTTCAGATTCGGTCACAACACAATGCAAGTGAACCTTTTTAATGAAATGACCCAAATGCCCAGTCAGGAACATCCTTCTGCAAGAAGGGTTGCAGACCCCCAAAAATGTGGTTTCCAGAAGACAGAGGAAAAAATAAACATAAACAAAACCCTGGAAATTTCTCACACATATCCAAAGCAAATATTCCCCATCTTGATTTCACTTTCCGCAGCCACAGATATAAACCAGAGAAAAAACAATCATGCTGTAATCCCGCAAGTCCTTAAGCAAAGAATAAACAAATTTCTTTCTAAACATAAAAATATACAAAACTAATCTCTGGCTTAGAGTAGGTGTCCATGCCTAAGTGGGTCATAAATCATAATTAAATATACGTGGTGCCTTATCTCATCTTTTGATGGCAGTTTTTCATTTTAACAACAAGACGAGGAGGTAGAAATCCCAAAATAACTTATATTTCATTGGACAATGAGTAGTTTTCCATTCAGATATGGATGAAGATGAGTTTTATTCCAAGAGACCTCATCATTTTTTTGCATATATTTAGGCTTTTTCTTGCTGATGTTGTAGAATGAAAAAACATAACTGAACCACAAAAGCATGCAAATTAAATATCTACACTTGATTTGAAAAGTCATTTATGAGCTGCGACAGCAGACCTTAGAAATTGAATAAATAAAATATAGTGCTTTGATTCCTCCTGGGGATGACGTGAGACTAAATGAGAAAACATGTATTAAGTGTTTTTTTGGAAAATGTGGTATAAATGCAGGATATTAAGAACCATTATTATTTTTCCTACAGCTTCTGGCTCATTAATTTATATCTGGATTTTACAAGATTAAGACGCCATTTCTAATTTTAGGAAAACTCTGTGAAGTAGTGATTGTTGAGGTGAATTAGATGTGGATTCGGAATGGAAAAATGCTCATTTTTAGTATGAAAAATGATTTAAAATTTTTGGTTTCTTGTAAAAAATCCGTTTAAGAGGGTGTTACGCCAAAATCGATCAGGAGGGGGCAGTAATGCTTCACACTTTTATTAGAACAGTCTGCTCTTTCCGAGATTGGACAGGAATAGTTATTTCAATTTTTCGTTGTAAATCAAAGCGTAATTATAAGTTAATGTCCTATCGTGCCACCAACCTTAAAGGTCATCAGAATATGTTCTATAAATGAAAAGAAATTGTTAGTTCTAATTACATGTAAAATTAGCATTGTATGCTCTGAAAGGGCTTGTTTCTTTGGGGTTTTACTCTTCGTCTTTGAATGGAATGAGTTATCACAAGCGATATAAAAAATAACAGCTGATATCCTTCATGGATTAAATCCTATGCACTGTAGTTTAACCTGCATATCTGATTTATTATCCCCATAATTTAAATCCCTTCTAATCAAATTACAGTGTTTTGTGTCTTCTGAGTTTCTCACCAAAGGTACTTAAACTCACTTGAATGAAATAAAATTAAAGCAACAAATTTAGTTTTTTGTAAGCCAGGTTTACGTTTTTATCTTTCTCTCTCTCTCTCTCTCTTCTTTCCGTCTCTCTCTCTCTTCTTTCCGTCTCTCTCTCTCTTCTTTCTGTCTCTCTCTCTCTCTCTCTCTCTCTCTCTCTCTCTCTCTCTCTTTCTTTAACCCAAAAGAACAAAACTTGGTCAATCTGGCTTAGGTTATCACCTGGCTAAGTCAGTGAATTTGAATCTTGTATTCCTCTGAGTCCCGCTCCTCCCAGATTCTTCAAGATGGAGCACAGTTAATTTGGGCATAGGATGAATACAGAGAAGGTACGTATTGATGGTCAAGGAGTAACATTTTTGGTATTCTGATCAACAGTAGTGCTCGAGGCCAGATTCTGAAGGAAGCAATGCGTTTGGAAGACTGTGGTCCTTATGGTTACCAACACCCCAATTTAAAATAAGTCTAACTGAACCAGAAATAGTGGATGGAGACTACAAATAAAGAAGATTTCAGCTCAGTCCAGACAAGAGCATTATAACAATTAGCACCACTGAATGGAATGAAGGTTTTCATGAGAAATGAATTAAATATGTACTTCAAACAGTTCCAATGGTAAGCAATGAAGGATGACGGTAGTTAATCAAGTTCAGCTAGGTGATCTCTAAGTCAGTCTGCAAGTCCGGAGTGTTATCAAGCCAACAGAAACTTGCTGAGCTTCTGCTGTGGCATTGTCCAATAAATGTCAGCTATTGTTTTAATTAGCAATAGGACCAGAATGTCAGTCCTGAGAGACATGAGTGTCTCTTTATTCTCTTCTGTGATTGTGAGACTAATGCAGTGCCTGATGTCCTATCTACACTCAGGAGGTATCTGCTGTGTGGCATTGAGCATAGTTAAAGAGCAGTGTAGGCACTGCCTGTGTGGACACCTGGTGCCTTCACCTTGTCCCAAATTCCACTGGGGTACCACCCAGCCATCTATGTTTAAGGGAATCATTCATTGGCATTCTTTGTTCTTCCAAACTCTACCTGACTCCTACTTCTGAACACTCTGCTGTTTTCCAAATTTCACAAATATAAACAAGCTTTAACAATGGAAATTGTCACATGATTAATCTTCATGTCACCGTTTCAGGTGACTGTGGGGAAGCCAATGTAGCGGAAGCTGAGTGTGGATATTAAAGAGCAAACCAAAGACTCTCCGTGTAGTAGTGACCCCAGCTAAATTTCCAATCTATTTTCACATATCCTGTTGTTTTCTTATATAGGTCCCCTGTCCCTGAAATGTGCTTCTCTGCAGTCTCATTACTTGAAGACCCCTTTTCTACTGCAAGTGCCTCCGGTTGAAGGTGCGAGAGTTGAGTCTTTCTTTATTCCACTGCTCTGGCACCTGCACAGGACGTGCTTTCGGAGGTAACTGTCATTTCCCAGTCAGGGCCTGTGGGTCTTCCAGCCCGCAACGTTGCTGCCCTAGATGGGCATGGGTCCCATTTCACTTCATAAGGACCAGGCACCCAGGTCAGGCTCCTAATTAGTTATTGCACTTAATATTCCTAATATCTCACTAAAGTGAAGCATGAGAATTAATTTGTGAGGTATATCGGGACTCCTAACCAATAAAACTAACCTGAGAGCTAAGCCTGTCACATCCTACACCAGTCTGGTTGGACTACAAATGGAGAAGAAATAGTAACGTGTTGACTAGCCACAACTTTTAGAAGCTAGCAAATGAGACTAGTCAATAGCCATATCACCATGGTGTCCCATCCTGTCTGATCTCCTAAGTTAAGCAAAATTCGCCTGGTTAGTACTTGGATGGGAGATCGCCTGGGAATACCAGGTACTGTAGGCTTGGGAGAAGCACCTAGCATCCACTCCAGAAGCAATCAGCCATTAAAGACCCTATGAGTAGCTGAGAAACACTGACATGGTGCTGGCTATGGCACAGTGTCTATTGTATGTAGAGTCGCTGTGAGTCGACCCAACACGGTGGCACAAAACAACAACAAATGAGATTAGGTTTAATTTGTTTAATTCACTAGAGCTATTGGAGGAAATAGAAGAAGTCACCAGAATCAAAATGGATCCAGATCAATAGTTCGATTGATTCTGTTAAGTCAGAGTGATTTAGAAAGGTAGAGACATAAAAGATTTTTCTCTGAATATCCTTCATCTTTACAGTTACACAAAACACTTATAACTGAGAAATAACAGTTTCCTTATTTATAAAGTAGAATAAAGACGTTACCAGAGGCATAGATTATAAAATATACATGATCGCTGTATGTAGCTCGTGGCAAATGTCCAATAAATGTCAGCTATTGTTTTAATTAGCAACAGGACCAGAATGTCAGTCCTGAGAGACATGAGTGTCTCTTCATTCTCTTCTGTGATTGTGAGACTACTGCAGTGACTGATGTCCCATCTACACTCAGGTGGTACCTGTTGTGTGGCATTGAACATAGTTAAAGATCATCGTTTCCAGACATCACCCTGCTCAAGGAGCAGTGCACCGCCTAGTTTGAGACCCGCACATCTTCATTTGTAAATGAAGATAATGACTATGCTGATCTCATGGGCTTCCTGTGAGAATTAAGTAAGCAAATGCTTATAAAATACTTAGGAAAGTCCTCGAAATACAAAAAATGCTAGCAAGTATTAACCAAAACTGTCGTATTATCTCTTTAGCATAGAAAAATAATACTTTGGGATAAAATAGTTCTTTCAATTCATTCAGGGCTACTTTATCATCATTTCCTGTGGTATCTGTTACAAAGAAGGAAATCAAAGCTCAACGAGTTATAGAACTTTTCCAAAGTAAGTGTATAAAGCTCTTGAAGTAAGATCGCTCGATTTCAAGCAAGGTCTGTCCGATTCTCTAACCACATTCTTCAGCCTTGGGGCACATTATTCTTGGCCCCTGTGTAGGCTGTCTTAAAATAAATACAAATTCACTCACACTACTGAATAGCTTAAGTGGTGCCTGGTACGAGTTAATCTGGAAAACATATGTAATGTGCCCATATTTACACTGCAGCATCCTCTGGTCTTATTTAAGGTGAAGGCAGCCATTTAATACCGTGCTGACAATGGAGACCGAGGAACTGACTTGCTGCTGAGGACTGTTAGACCAGGAATGTGTTTGATCAGCCCTCCCAATCTGCTTGCATATGTATTGGGGTGGGCCCACAAGCAGTGTTGGAGCCCCTGTGTGTAAAGGGGTACCACGAGAAATCATCCCAAGAGAAGAGAAAAGGTTGAAATTCAGAGAGAGGGAAAGAGAGAGAATTGGTCCTGAGTGTTGCAGCCTGGACACTGGGGAGCTTCCAGAGGGGTGGCTCTGGCCAGGCGGTGCGACAGGATGGCCCTGTCCCACTAAGATCTGTGGTTTTCATCTGGTTCTCCTGTAGACTGGACCTCCTTGTTCTGGGACTGAACCTGTTGTAGAGGACTCCTTTTAATGTTTCTCTGCCCAGTCCACCCGCTATGTGATTTTGGAATCTGTCAGAGCAGAAACCTAGGTTCTAGTCTAACTGAAAATTTCAGATTTGACTAATTTTCTTATTCCTAAGAAGTCCAAGGTCTGCAGCGGTAGCCCTGTGGCGTCTGATCCGTCAGATCTCGGAAGCTAAGCAGGGTCGGGCCTGGTTAGTACCTGGATGGGAGACCACCTGGGAACACCAGAAGCTGTAGGCTTGGGAGAAGGACCTGGCAACCCCCTCCCAAAATTCAATCTGCCATTGAAAACCCTATGAACAGCAGAGAAGCACTGACAATAGTGTTTCCCCTGTTGCACAGAGGGTTGCTATGAGTCAGGATACCGACTCAACGGCACCTAACAACAACAACAACAACAACAACAACAAGAAGTCCAAGATGGTCTGGGGCTGCTTTTCCTATCTTCGTTGTTTTTCTCAGGGGCTTCCTACTTCATTCAGAGCAAGGAAGGACACTAAAGCATCTTGGGCTGAAGGTAGTGACTCTTCTAAGGAAGGAGGGTCAACACAATGTTCTGAAAAGATCACTTGTCTGGGATATCTCAATAATACAATTAATGACATAATTTCTTACTTGCTCTTGTTAGGTGATTTCAAGTCGAGTCCAACTCATAGCAATCCTATATACAACAGAACAACACTCCCTGGCACTGTGCCATGCCCAGCACTATGCCAGTGCTTCTCTATTATTCATAGGGTTTTCAGTGGCTGATTGTTTGCGGATTGCTGCAAGAATAGGCCGACAGGTCTTTCTTCCATTTTTTGCTGTGCTGGGGCTTGAACTCAGGGTCTCAGAGGGTGCACTCTATCAACTGACCTGAATCCCAGGACCTATTTCTTACTTGTTGTTGTTGTTGTTAGGTGCTGTCGAGTCGTGTCCAACTCATAGCAACCCTCATAGGGTTTTCAATGGCTGACTGTTTTGGGACTGCCTTGGGAGTGGGTTGCCATGTCCTTCTCTCGTTTTTGTGGTGCTGGGAATCGAACTCGGGACCTCAGAGACTGCAGAGTGTTGCTCTACCAACTGAGCTGAATCCCAGCCCCATTTCTTACTTGGTATAAGTCTTTTTCCTCTTCAACTTTATGCACCTACTTGGAGTTGGATAAGAGCATGAATAAGTAAGCTTTTTACCTAAACCTGGGCTCCAAATACCTCCCCAAATCGGGTCACTACCCTGTTCTCATTCTATGTGTGAGGCCATGTTTGCAGATATCTACAGTCACCTATGGGGGGATAAAAGCCCAGATTAGGGCTCATAGCAACATGTCATTAAGAGAAATGCTTGGTTAATGCTTAATTTTCTGAACAGCAAAAGAAAGAAGGCTTTCTTATTAACTGGGCTTAAGCAAATTTGACCAGACTTTGAAGTATTAATAATTACTGATTTTATACTGCGTTCATCTGCTGCTAATGATGCTATGTGGGTTTTTTCATAATGTTTTGAATGCATATATTCTCAGGATTTAATCTTTAGCTCAGAATCATAAATCAAAACTATGATTTTTCAGAAACCTTATTAGACATTTTTTGTGTACCTCTGACTCATAGATGTTCTAGATACTTCTGCATCATTCTCAACTTCTCTTCCACATATAAATCTCAGGTTTGTTAATTCCTAAGTGAGAGTCAAATTTTATAATATGACAAACTGAGCGGAAAATTCTTTTAATTAAAAAAATTTGGATAAATATAGTGTTACAGCAAATATGTGTGGTCTTGACAATGAAGTTTAAAATGTCATTTGTGTGTACCCCCCATGCTTCTAAATTTTCTAGTTAACTCTTTTTTGTACTACTAAAATGTATGGTTCTGTGGAGCATTTTTTCTGAACAGAACAGCTGTACTGAATCTTGTGCTTTTCCCTGACTTTTCTGTCTCAAACTTCCTTTTACCCAACTAACATGTTGTTGTTGTTGTTGTTGTTAGGTGCCGTCGAGTCGGCATCCGACTCATAGCGACCCTCATAGGGTTTTCAATGGCTGTTTCGGGATTGCCTTGGGAGTGGATTGCCAGGTCCTTCTCCCATTTTTGCGGTGCTGGGAATTGAACTCGGGACCTCAGAGACTGCAGTGCAGCACTCTACCCACTGAGCCAAATCCCAGCCCCAACTAACATGTATTGCCTGTTAATTCCAGGCGCTCTTCTAAGCGTTTGTGTTTGTTCATTCACAAACAGTTCCATGGAGTGAGGATTATTACCATCTTAAATTTAAAGGGTTGAGAAATGAAGATGTTAGACATTAGCTGGTAGGTAGACACTTTATTTTCAGACAAGAGCCTTCCCCTCTCTGCTTTAACTAAAGGTTTTACAAAAACACAAAAAAATGTAAAAATCAAGGAAATTTTCAGCCATGGAGAAAATAGTGAGAAGGCAACATGTAGACAAAGAAAAACCCCTTACAATATGATTATTTAAAAACAGTATTATTTGCGAGTCTGATGAAGGGCAGGGGATTCGCTTACACTGAGTTCCTTTCCTGTACCATCCATCATACCTGGCACTTTGCATTTATTATCTCATTTAGTGATCAAACTTCATCGCTGAGGAAGTGATTAATGTGCAGTTCCAGAAATGCAGAAAAACCATGGGCCTCAGCAGCAGTGGCAGGGATGGTGGCCACACACAGCCTGGAGACACGAATTGCGTAGCGGAATGCCCTGGGTGTGTGTCCTTGAGGATGTCCCCAGAATGGCAGAGTTTGCTGATATTCACCCTGCCCTAGGTCTGTCTCCAGATGGAAATTCAGCCAGTGCATTTCCCAGGCTTCCTTGAGTCAAGGGGGCTTCACACTGAATTCTGGGATTTAGCTCATTTGGTAGAGCGCTGCTGTGCAGTCTCTGAGGTCCTGAGTTCGATTCCCAGCACAGCACTTTAGTAAGAACTAGGGGCTGGGATTTAGCTCAGTTGATAGAGCACCACTCTACACTCTCTGAGGTCCCAAGTTCGATTCCCAGCACAGCAAAAATCAGAGAAGGACCTGGCAATCCACTCCCAAGGCAATCCCAAAACAGTCAGCCATTGAAAACCCTATAAGGGTCGCTATGAGTCAGACACGACTGGACGGCACCTAACAACAACAACACTGATTTCTGGCCAGTGGAGGGTGGGCATGAGTGGTATTCACCCCCTCTGGGCCTGCCTCCCACAAGCACCTACCTGCTCTTTCTCCCTTCCCTCACCTGCCAGCTGGGACTGGAGCATCACAAGGCTGGCTACAAATCTACTCTATGGCAGGTTCACAGGGAAAAAGCCCAGGCTCTGAACAACACCACAGAGGGGGAAAAAGCCTTTCTGGTGTTACCATGGAGCACTGGAGAGTGTTTATTAGGGCCACTGGCTCGCTCTGACTACTGGGAGCTAGTTTGGTGTTGGAAATTTAGAAAGTTAGAAACAGCTAGCAGTGTCCAGTTGTTTGCCATGAACTGACATTCATGGGAAAATTATGGGAGGAAATAAGAAACTTTGACTTTCTCGTTTAAGTAGCACCTTTGAGTCTGCCATTTGGGGTCTTGTTGTTGTTGTTGTTGTTGTTAGGTGGTGTTGAGTCAGATACAACTCATAGTCACCCTCACAGGGTTTTCAATGGCTGATTGTTTGGGAATTGCCTTGGGAGTGGGTTGCCATGTCCTTCTCTGATTTTTGCTGTGCTGGGAATCGAACTCGGGACCTCAGAGAGTGTAGAGTGGCGCTCTATCAACTGAGCTAAATCCCAGCCCCTAATTCTTACTAAAATGCTGTCTAACTGTCCTAATAAAATCCTTTGGATAGACAAAATAGGGAGGATAGTATTTTTGCCGAACACCAGTCCCCAAGTTCAGAGTGTAGAATAATCACCTGAGGGAAAGGCCAGATTCTAATTCCCAAAGTTGGAGATACTTAATTTAACAATCATCCAAGCAATCCTAACAGTGATGAGTAAGGGCCAATCTGATTCCTAGAAAAATCACTACACTCCTACACACTGATGTAACTCAGACGCGACAAGAGTGAAGATGGGAAGGTAAGGTAATGCGGTTTGACACACGCTCTAGAGGAGGATGTAGTCGGAGTCTCTGGGAATAACAGAATCAGCAAAGCACTGGGAGGATTTAACTTGGATGAGAACGTTGGAAACCAGAGCCTCGCTCATCCTCGCTTCTTCTTGCTCCTGTAGCCCAGCAGCCCACGTGAGCTGGCAGCTCAGCAAATAGGATTTGTCTGCTTCTCTGCCTCACATGCTCCTCATGATATAGCGTATGGATCAATACAATATAAACAATTTAAATGCCCTGCATAGAAAGCACCTATTAGAATTTATTTACTCCCAAAATCAAGATCCCATGATAAGAAATGGAAATGGTTTTTAAGAAATGTGAATTGCCTTTCATGAATGTCACTACTAACTGACCACCGGAACCCTTCAAATATAAATTATGTGTTCTTGATCATTCGCAAACTTACTCAAATAAAGACGATGCCATTTTCTCCTGATCAGCTTGCCATTGTGTAGCCCTCTCCTCTCCCACTCGTAGGTGATAGGATGGAGCCAGCTCCATTACGCTCCATCTCAGCTTAATCCCTTGCTGTTACGAGAAGTGGAAAATGCAATTAAATGCGCTTCTGAAACCTTCCCCCAGAGTGCTATTTACAATATTGCCTGCATTAAACAGGCTGAGCGCGGGGCTGTGGCCCCTTCTCTGTGCATCTGGTGGCTTTCTGATGCTTGGGGAAACCTGTTTGTAAATGAAAGTGTTCAATCAGCAGCTCTAAGAATAAATCCCAGGTTGTTATAAAAGAATATAGTTTAAATAAACACTCTTGCGAGTTTTGTTTGGAGTAGGATTTCAGAGGGGAGGGCTGGCACGAGATTCCATAGGGGCAGGTTGGGGGCTCCATTGTAATCAGAAAAAGTCAGGGAGATGGTAATACTAACAGAGCTTAAAATTACCTTCAAGGGGGATTCTTTGTCTAACAAGGCTCTTCCTTTCCCTCACCTTAAATATTAATCCACCCGTGATGGCAGGAGCCATCGTGAACGCCTTTAATTGAAGGTCTTGTGTTCCTGTTCCATTTGCCTCTCCTGTAGGGAAGAGTGTTGAGAAAGGAGATAAAATAAGAAGAAATGTTCCTGGATCCACTTGAGCTCACTGGGTGGCCATGACCAAAACATCCAGCCTGTGAGTGATGCCAATTCTTCATCTACACAGGTGCCATGGGGTGAAGAAAGCACAGGTACGTTTCCACCTGCAGGATCCTTTCCCTCCCACACTGGAAGGCACAGGAAGAGGGATGGTAGGGCCAATTTCCAGGTTGCTACTTTTGTTAAGCCTGCAGTTGTAGCCCTGTGGCATCCGATCCTATCAGATCTTGGAAGCTAAGCAGGGTCGGGCCTGGTTAGTCCTTGGATGGGAGACTGCCTGGGAACACCAGGTGCTGTAGGCATGGGAGAAGGAGGTGGCAACCCACTCCCAAAAACCAATCTGCCATTGAAAACCTTATGAACAGCAGAGAAGCACTGACAATAGTGTTTTACCTATTGTACACAGGGTCGCTATGAGTCGGATACCGACTTGAGGGCACCTAACAACAACAACTTTTGTTAAAATATACCATTTCCCCCTGAAAGGGCTGATTTCTCTTTCCATCAATCAATCATCGTATCCCCAAGTATCTGTCATGGGCCAGATCTGCCCTGAGAAACAACTGTTTTGTAGCACCTGGTCTTAGAGATGTTCCAGGCTTCTCTTCTCATGCTCTTTCTTTTCCTTCCCTTCAATTTCACTGTTAATAATGAAAGTCCACCTTGTAATGCCGAATGATTCAGAGCTATACTTTGCTCACCCTATGGAAGGGTTTGGGGGCAGGGATGTAGCTCAATTGGTAGAGTACTGCTCTGCAGTCTCTGAGGTCCCGGGTTCGATTCCCGGCACCACAAATATGGGAGTAGGACATAGCAATCCATTATGGAGGCAATCCTGAAACAATCAGCCATTGAAAACCCTATGAGGGTCACTATGAATTGGACAGGACTCGATAGCACCTAACAACAACAAAAATGGAAGGGTTTTGAAAGAACTGACCCCCCCATCCATATTTGCCCTGCTGTCCCCCTATCATCTTCCTCCACTGGCCCCTCAGACATCACTCTTCCATGAAAGTGCTAGGTAAACACAGGGAGGCTTACAATCCTCTTCAGTAGCCCCTGATGTAAGTCTTGCACAGTGATAAGGGCTGGAGATCAGCCTGTGTCTTCCCCATACTCTCCAATCTGTGCCGGTACCAGCATCAATAAGGATGTTTCATCTGGCTAACTGACAAGCCAAAGGGACCAAGGCAACCTGTGTTTAAGTCTTCACAGACCTGGAAGGCCAGGGATAGTACTGACTTCAGGAGGACTAGGGACCCGTGGGCTCTCAGTCAGTGGATCCCCACCCTTACCACACTCCCCTGGCATTATAGCAAGGCTGCTATAATGGCTGGTTTTTGCTTTATTTTGTTTTTACAATTAACAAGCCTACAGCTCCTGAGTTAGTGCCCTCCACTCATCCTTATGTCTTATGAGCTTCATCTTCTCTGAATGACCTTTAACTGTACCCTGAAGTGAGTTGCTGGACATGCTCTTGTGTCCCACATGACGATGAGCATTCCCCAAAGGCAGCTTGTCTATTGATGGCCTCTCGGTGAAGATGGGAATGAGGCACATGGAACCCTTCAGTAGAAGGAAGCTCGAAGGGGACTTCTGGTCAACCTCTAGTGGCCAACTGTGTAGCGGCCAGTCTCGCTGCTCTCACGCTCCCTCAATTATGCCGGCTTCTTCCCCACATCATGCCACTGGCATAAGTTTCCTAGGTCTCAATCAACCCCACAACTCATTCAACCCCATCGTAACAGCAAAGCTTCTACCCAGAGAAGGGATAAGTGGATAGTATAGTTACAAAGAGTTATGTCAGGCAAAATATAAATAAAATTTGAGCCAGTTATGTTTGTAGTTTTTCTACAAATAATAAATCTCACAAAAGGGAAAGCAAAGAACAAAACAGTACAGAACTAATAGAAGGCTTATAGAAGGAGAGGTTGTGGAGGGACCCATGAAGGAACAGAAGTTAGAAAGAGGGCATAGCATGCAGGAAAAAGACTAGAAATTCAAATACAGATGTGAGAATTGGAAATGCTTTGCAGAACTGTAGGGTTCATTTAAGATGGTGATAGCAAATCTTTAGCGAGTTTACTAAGCTAAGACAGAAAGAAAGACGCAATGAGAATCTAAATAGTAAACAGAGTTTTATACTGGCAGCTCAGAGATTTGGATCATAAATTCAATTCTGGCATGCCCAGACTATATTATTTGAGATAAATTACTTATCCTTTTCATACAAGCTATTTAGACTGGCCTCTTTATATGTTAGGTATATATAGTTTGGTATATATAGTTTGATGGTTGCTAAAGATTTTAGAGATCAAATATTAAATAGCAGAATTAAATAATCTGGTGAGTCTGTGACTTATTCCAATGAGTGACGCTCTAAGACTTTTTTTTTTCAGTACTTGGAGAAATTGAACCCAGGGCCTCCCACAAGTACTAGGCAAGTGGTCTACCACTGAGCTGAACTCCAAACCCCTTCCTCTTTTTTTAAACATTTTTTTAACCTTAGAATTTAGATTTCATTATGAAAGAGAAATGACTTCCTGTTCTTAAATGACATCTCCATATTGCATTTTTTAATTGGAAATTTTTAATGTACACCTTAATGTGATTCATTCTGCACTTTTTATAATAGCAAGGATATGGAATCAATCAAAGTGCCCTTCAACAGAAGAATGGATAAAAAAACTATGGCACATATACACAATGGAATACTACTCAGCAATCAAAAAAAATGAAATGAGGCCATTTGCAGCAAAATGGATGGAATTTGTTAAAACACTTTTATTAATTATTTTTAATGTACAACTTCATGGGTGTCATTATGAATTTCCATACATGCATTTCATAGTACCCTACTCACATTAGCTTCTCCCTTACCCCATCATGACCCTCTTTCCCCAACCCTCCTCCCCACCAATGGGCTCCCTTCTACCTGCATGTCTTCTTTGTGAGTATATCTATCCATACATGGACATCTCAATTTTGCCATAAGGGCAACGCATGTGATACTGTTATTCTTTTCTCCCATTACCCTTTCTTCTTGCCCTCTCCTCCTTTTCTTTAGTCCATTACCTTTCTCTCCTTAGGTCCCATCTGCTTTCGTTTTAATATGTTTCTATATGTTTTCGTTTCTATATGTTTTAATAATGAATATATACTGAAGTCTAACATCCACATACCACAGAAAACATGTGAAGTTTATCTTTCTGAGAACTCTTTTCTTACTTTGTATTTTGAGAGAGCATCTTTCTAAGTCACACAGGCTGCATCTGGCCTCAAACTCGCCATCCTCCTGCATGAGCCACCCGAGTGGCTGGAGTTACAGGTGTGCACCACTGTTCCAGCTTTCACCCTATAATTCACCTTATAATTTCGCCTATAAATCTGGAAGATGCTTGTGCAGAGTAAGGAAGATCAGTGAGGCATCCACAGCAGGGTAAGAGACAGTACAAAAGCTAGGAGACGAGTTGAAGGACTTTGCAATCATGGTGTGGACCAGTGTGGTGGGTGTTAGAAAGTGAAAGCACGCAATGTAAGGGGGCGGAAGAGAAAGGAGAATCGTGGGCTGTTTCTCTGCCTAGAAGTGAAGGAGAAGGAAGGAAGAATGAAGTGTAGACACAATGCTGACGTGAGACGAAGAACCGTGAAACGGCAGCAAGACGTGGCAAACTTTTTATATGAAAGGCCAGATAGTCAATGTGTATTCGGCCTCGGTTGCCACTATTGAATTCTGCTATCACAATGCAAAAGTGGCTGTGGACGGTGTGTAACCAAATGGCCATGGCTGTGTCCCAATGGGACTTAATAAAAATAAACTGCAGAACCAGATTTGGCCAGTGGACCAGCAGTTTGCCCACTCTAGAGCAAGATACTGGGCTGGGATTTAGCTCAGTTGGTAGAGCGTTGCTCTGCAGTCTCTGAGGTCCTCTATGCACAGGTCTTCTGGATTTATTTCCTTGTATCCCAATCCGATCTTGTCAAAAACTCCCTTTAGGGCTGCAACGATTTGCTGTGAATAGGACATACCTATCGCAAGAACGGGCTGGGATTTAGCTCAGTTGGTAGAGCGCTGCTCTGCAGTCTCTGAAGTCCCTAGTTCAATTCCCAGCACCGCAAAAGTGGGAGAAGGACATGGCAATCCACTCCCAAGGCAGTCCTGAAACTATCAGCCATCCAAAACCCTATGAGGGTCGCTGAGGGTCGCTATGAGTCGGACACAACTCAATGGCACCTAATGACAACAACAACCGAGCAAGATGCTAATCAAGATGCGTCTGGTTTACGAGAAGCCACAAGTTCAAAGGCCTGCAGTGTCTCCCAGGCAAGAGGAACGTGCAGATGACCCTGGTGCAGGGAACACGGAGGGGTGGAGGAGGCGTGCAGCAAAGGGACGTGCCCATGAGAGTCAGGCAATTTAATCCAAAGCTTTAGAAAAGGCACTCACCAAGCACAACAAACAGCAGACAGAAGAGGGCGAAAGAATGGAGCTGTCCCCACCTGAACAGGTGGCGAGTCCACAGGAAGGAGCTGTCTATGAAAATTCGATAATCAGCTCTGTGACATCAACTGCTGGGTGGAGATGACACGGGAAGGCATCGCAATGCTGGGCGAAGGGCTATGCTCACTTTGGGTGGGAGACTGGGAGAAGGACTCGGCAACCCACTCCCAAAAATCAATCTGCCATTGAAAACCCTATGAATAGTAGAGAAGCACCGACAATAGTGTTTCACATGTTGTACGTAGGGTCGCTAGGAGTCGGATACCGACTTGACAGCACTTAACAACAACAACCGAAGGGAGAATAATATGGAAGGCACAGGAGTGACCAAGATACAAGCTGATAACAGAAGGGAAAACATGTCTTCCTGGCTGCCAGAGACCCAAGAGCGCAAAGCAAAAGCAGCGCTGTCAATAGGATGCCGTGTGGCCCGGAAGTCATCGAGAGCAGACACTGGCATGAGGCTGATTAGTTTGGAGTGGGAGGGACGTGGTTGATTTTGGTTAGGGCTGCTTCAGTGAAAAAGTAGGAGCGGAAGTTTTGGGATTTTAAAGACAAGGAGGTGGCAAAGAAAAGTTAGGAGCGTTCTATTGTGGACAGAGCATGGACTGCTGGGGCAGCCAAGCTTGATCAGACCCTCTGCTTCCCCTAGCTTACTGGCTTGTGTGATCTTGCAGTTGCTACTTAATACCTGGGAGATTCAGGTTTGTCATTGGCAGAAAGCAGATGTCAATATCCCTCCCCAAAACTGTGCTCAAGAGACAAGGGATGTTCCTGGCACACACCGGTCACGTGAGCATTCTCTGTCCTCTCCTCACTCCCCAGTCCTCTGGGCATGTGGACTTCATTAAGAAAATCTATGGTGGTCAACACCCCATCAAAGCCTGGCCTAAATTAGCCACCACTTCCCATCCATGGGACTGTTGTGTGCATGTAGAGTATGACTGGCCGAGGTGAAGAGGTCAGGGTGAAACCATGGAATGCTCCATGTCCTCATGAGTGGTCACGTGACCTACAAGAATTGGAGAGACAATGGAATGCATGCATGGACATTCACAGTGAGGCCCATTAAGCTGTACATTAAAAATTACTAATACAAAATGAAAAGTTAAAAAAAAAAAAAGAATTAGAGTGAACGAACATCCTTGTCTACACTGCCAGTCAGGAGCTGATGGAATGTTTGTTTGTTTGTTTGTTTGTTTGTTTTGCTTTCCACTCCAGGTGCTCTTATGTTAAAAGACAAGAAAACAGAGAAATAGAAGGGTGTTAGACAATTTTCTCTACTATTGTATGAAGAAAATAGACTCATTGAAAAATTAGTATCACATTAGGAAATAGGATTCTAATCCATGATAGAGTCAATGGAAAGATAAGACAACTGTGTACTCTTATTCCTAATGGTCAAGTACTTAAATTATGTTTTTAAACCTTAAATTATGTTTTTAAAATTTTAATGGTCAAAACTACTTCAATTACCCTAAGACAATTTCATCCTCCAGACTAAGTCTTTAAAGATTTTTATAAGAATACTTTGAATCTCGCATTTAATATAATTTAATTTAATATAGGGCTGGGATTTAGCTCAGTGGGTAGAGCGCTGCGCTGCAGTCTCTGAGGCCCCGAGTTCAATTCCCAGCACCACAAAAATGGCCTGGCAACCCACTCCCAAGGCAATCCCGAAGCACTCAGCCATTGAAAACCCTATGAGGGTCGCTATGAGTCGGATACCGACTTGACGGCACCTAACAACAACAACAACAACAACAACAATTTAATACAATAAATGAATGGATTTTGTACAAGCCTGCACAGATCTTGGTGGAGGCCAGTGTCAACCTGTCCCACATAGTAAGACCCTGTCTCAAGTTAAAAAATAAGAAAGGGCTGGGAGTGCAATAATGGGCTTAAATATGAGAGGACTGTATGCGTGCCACAGTGTTGGGCAGTGTTCCGTTCTGTTGTACTTAAGGTTGCCATGAGTCAGATCTGATTCAATAGCACCTAACAACACATACACACACACACCCCTTATGTTGTGCCTTTCTGTAAGAAGACCACCAGGATGGCATAGTCTACCCTGCATACTGATCTGGAAGATCTCTCTGGTGAGGAAAATATCAGTTATACCACTACCTCTGATATTTTGGAATACTTAAGCAACTTCATATTAAATGGAAAAAAGATTGAGATTAGCCAAGATTTCACTTTACTTGGTTCTACAGTAAACACCCATGGAAAGAAGACTCAGAAAATCAAAAGATGCATATTGGGGAAAGCTGTGGAAAAAGATCTCTTTAAAGTGATGAAAAGTAAAGATGTCACATTGAAGGTGCGCCTGACTCATGCCATGGTATATTCAGTGCATCATATGGTTGCAAAAGCTGGACACTGAATAAAAGAGACAGGAGAAGAATTGATTCTTTTGAATTATGGTACTGGAGATGAATATTGAATATACCATGGACTGCCAAAAGAACCAACAAATCTGTCCTAGAAGAAGTGCAACCAGAGTGCTCCTTGGAAGCAAGGATGGCTCAACTCTGTCTTATGTATTTTGGACATGTAGTTAGGTGGGACCAATCTCTGGAGAAGGACATCATGTTTGGGAGAGTGGCAGGTCAATGAAAAAAAAAGGAAAACCCTCAACTAGATGGATTGACACAGTGTCTGCAACAATAGGCTTAAACATAAAAAAGATCATATGCCTGGCACAGTGTCCTCCTTATGTGGAAGACAAAAAACAAGTGAGAAAATAACAAACAAGCTCTTTTCCTGGTCTACAAGTCTAGCTGGTTAGGTGATCAGCAACAGCCCAACAACTATCACATTTCAGGGGATTAAAACCCAGCAACAATCCTAGCAATGAATTCCAATACTGTTGCTTCCTTCCTTTAAAATATTTTAGAACCACTGTATTACACTGGATTCATTCCTCGAAGCTACTCCTGAGATACATCCAAGGATAGGAGTTCCTAACAAGAGGACTCAACTTTATCTACAGGACCCACGGAAGGCTTTCAAGATCAAGAGAAGCTTCATTTGAGTTGAGCAGAAGTTCATAAACCAACGATGAGCTCAGGAAGTGCCCAGGCACAGGGGCAGCTGGGATAAAAGCAAATATATTTTGGAAATAGCAAATAACATGATGGAACAAGGGAATTTTGGAAATGGTGTGTGATATCTCCATATCGAGGTGGGAAGGGAACATGTGTGTCTGGCACTGAAAGAGTTTGGGAAGAGTAATGAAAGGCTGCACGGCTTTTATAGTCCTTAGCCAGCCTGAGCCATTTGCTAGGATCACCCAACTGTCTACTTGTAAGTCCTAGAAATCCCATCTCTGTGCATTCTTATATTTGTTGTTGTTAGATGCCGTTGAGTCAGTATCCGACTCATAGCGACCCTACATACAACAGGCGGAACACTATTGTCAGTGCTTCTCTGCTATTCGTAGGGTTTTCAATGGCTGATTGATTTTGGGGAGTGGGTTGACGGGTCCTTCTTATATTTATCTTCACATGATTTCGAAGGAGAGGAAGTCAGCATGTGCATAACCTCACAAGATAATTGTTTTATTACCTTATTGCAATGAGTATAGACTAGTTATTAGCAGTCACTCTTCCCAGCCATAAGAGATCATTAAAAATGAGAAGACCCAAGATCTCTAGTGAGGGATTTATTCAGGGTTTTATTTCGGTGATGAAGAGTGAAGCACAAATCATGTTTTAGTGATGAGGATGTGCGTGGCAGCCAATCTGAGTGTTATATATCATGGGGAAGATTTTGTCAAACACCATATTTCACTCCGCAGACACAAAGCTATCCAGCATCACAGACATAGTCCTCAGCCTGCCTGCACAAATTGGGTGTCAATTTCATTGTCATTTTCCTAATGAAATGTAAAAACTCAATGCACTGCAATGCTGCTGTGAAATAAGGAGTTGCCTACATGCCTGGGCCCTCAGTGAACACAGAGTGTAATTAATGATCGCCAGGTATTATGTGTGGCTCGGGGTGAGGAGAAGGAACAAGTGCCTGTCTGGGAAATATAATAGATACCCCATACTTTACTTTTGATTTGGGTGGGGTTTTTGGGGTTGGGGTAAGTCATAAATCATGTCTCCATGAGTCAGGACTGATTGATTGACTGACTGATTTTTGTCATTGGTTATAGCCAAACGGAATAAATAAGTTATGATTGATTGTTTTTATAACAACACACAGAGGGGGAAGAGTAAGTCAAATAAGGGTGTTATTTGTTGGTATTTTTAAAAAAGTCCTACAGAAGCACTGTATGAATGCTAAAGACTCCAGTGCACCCACCTGAGGGTGCCCAATTCTCTTATTTCCAAGGAGATCCTCATCCCTTTAGATTGTTCCTGCTTCAGATGCTCTACGTAGCCAAGAACAAACTGAACTGAAGTGGAATTCTTAGTAGGCATAATATGGGTTAGGATTTTGCTCAGTTGGTAGAGTGCCACTCTGCAGTCTCTGAGGTCCCAAGTTCAATCCCCAGCACCACAAAAATGGGAGAAGGATGTGGCAATCCACTCCCAAGGCATTCCTGAAAAGTCAGCCATTGAAAACCCTATAAGGGTCACTATGAGTCAGACACGACTCGGCGGCACCTAACAACAACAACAAGTAGGCATAATGGCCTCCACTTTTATAAAGAAGAATTCCAGGCCAGAATCTGATGAGCTCATCTACAGCTTCTGAACAGTTAGATAAGCTTAGCACTGATTTCTTCACTGCTAGGAAGAGACTTGGGCTGGGATTTAGCTCAGTTGGTAGAGCGCTGCTCTGCAGTCTCTGAGGTCCCAAGTTCAATTCCCAGCACCACAAAAATGGGAGAAGGGCCTGGCAATCCACCCCCAAGGCAATCCCGAAACAGTCAGCCATTGAAAACCCTAGGAGGGTCGCTATGAGTCGCATACCGACTGGACGGCACCTAACAGCAACAACAACAAGGAATAGATCTGTGAGGTCCACGTGGCTGCAAGCTAAATGAAACTCTAAACGGCACCATAGGCAGCCAGTGGCATCCAATGAGCAATTAGCTCCAGCCCCGTGCCGGACACGGTGCTGTACGTAGCCCATTCGTAGCCTTGCGATGCTTGTGCTCAGGCTGACAATATGGCTCCCACCTTCCCCCAACTCCATTCTATTCAGAATGGCTGGGATGTGGAAGGTGACGGATATGGCGGACCAAGAAGGAAGCACAATTCCTGCAGATTTCTGAGCTTCCAGGGGCTGAGACGTATTAGCTCGGAACGCCTGCGGGTCAGTGCAAGTCAGCTCTGCACGGCTGAACGACCAAAGCTGACGACTCCCGAGCTGTGCCCTCGCTCACATGACCGCCAGACTGATTGTCTGGTCAGTGAGACACATAAAGGTACAGGAACACAAGGTACAGGATCACAAAGGCCAGCGCCAGACACTGAGGCCAAAGACAGACTGTAAACAAGACCCCAGCTCGGCCCTCCTAATGAAAGACTGAAGCGACATTTTAAGTAAATTGGATTTTGACTTCAAGAATCCAGAAGTCTGAGTAAGCAGAGGATGAGTGCATGGAGACAGGCGGAGACCCGATTTTCCTCCAGCCCTGTGCATCCTAGCAGTGAAGAAATCAGTGCTAAGCTTATCTAACTGTTCAGAGGCTGTAGATGAGCTCATCAGATTCTGGCCTGGAATCCTCCTTTGTAAAAGTGGAGACCATTATGCCTACTAAGAATTCCATTTCAGTTCAATTTGTCCTTGGCTACATAGAGCATCTGAAGTGGGAACAATCAAAAGGGATGAGGAGCGCCTTGGAAATAAGAGAATTGGGCACCCTCAGGTGGGTGCACTGGAGTCTTTAGCATTCATAGAGTGTGTCTGCAGGACTTTTCTTTTTTCTTTTTTTTATTAGAAATTTTTAATGTACATCATAATGTGATTCATTTTGACATGCTTTTCGTTGTGACAGTTTTCATATATGCAATTTGATAAGCATTATTCATACAGGTTACCTCTTACCCTCCTCTATGTTTCCCCCCTTCCCCCTTCCCATCTAAATTTCCCACCCAAGTCTTCTCTATCTTTTACTATATAGTATTTTTCTATGTGTCCTTGGGTTCCATTTCTGTTTAAGATAGAAACTTTTCCTGTAGTGGTCTTTGTTTCTATCTTGTTAGAACAATTACATGCAGGACTTTTCTTAAAAATACCCAACAAATAACACCCTTTTGTCTTCTTCGATGTTGATCTGAGGATCACCAGTTTTGTGGCAACTTTCCTCACCACAAATAAATAAATAAACTTTAGATTTTATTTTTGGAGATTTGTATATAGGAGCAGGACTCACACACCCACTTTTAGGAACAGAGAAGCTCAAACGCAGTACTTTGCACCTGTGAGCAGGTGTCGTGGACAGCAGCGACAGCACTTCGTGAAGGGCTGGCTCCTGCCTGCACTTCCACAATGCACAGTTTGAAGAATTCATTAATTCTGAGACCCACCAGCCTTGTGCTGATCATCATATAGACAAAAGGAAAAGTTGTAAATGATTATTATTTAAAACCTTAAATATTTAACTGATGATAAAAGCCAAGGATAGGATAACTTCCCCACGAGTAAGGGAATCCACATTAACTATATATCAAGGGCACCAAAAATGTATACGCATTTTAAGAAATGTTACCTATGTATCACTTTTTAAAAGTTGAATTGAATTATGGGAGTAATGTGTAGTATGACGTTCATATGCACGCATGTGAGACAGGCGTTCGCAGAACAAGCACAGGGCACCTTCTTAAAACAGCAAAATGGAAAGCTTTGGTCCCATGATATGTATGCATTTTTTGGCCCCCTAAATCTCTTATTACATACTTAAACCAGTTTTCTGGCATGGATTTTGTTTGCTAGAGGAATTGGAAGAGCTGAGTTGCATATCAAATCTCTGTGTTCAAAACGTGCTTAGTGTATTGCTGCTGCTTTGTGGCTGGTGGATGTCACTATTTCACAACCCTCCCGTCCTGGGAATCAGACTCTATGTAAATATTTACAATCCGTTCCCTTTCTATCTTCCTGAGGGAAGATCAAAAGATCTTGATTGGCAAAGAACTAGTTAACTGTCTACTGTAAGAGAGAAACAATGCTTTTTTTCTACTCCTTCTTTTACTGCGGGCTTGGAACAGTGGAAATCCAGAAGTTTACCACACCCATCAGAATGGATTCGCTGAGATAGATTTATTACCAGCGGATATTATTCTGCCATGTGGTCACCTGGTAGTTTATTTTATTAATACCAAGCCTGCAAATGGGAATAAAACGCACACTCCTGATTGGAAAGCACCGGCCCCACCAGAATCAGGCATCTATGTTGGCTTTGGAACCGTGGGGGAATCAGGCTGGTCTCCCTGGTGCCAATCACTCACCTGCCCTCCAAATGGCCCCCAGAAGTGGCAATAATTGTTACCTAAGTGGGCTCCAACCCTAGGGCCAAGTGCTTCCGCAGCTCTGTTGTGTGTGAGGCGCATTCATGGCTCTGCTTCCCAGGAAGCCTCGTGGGGTCAAGGCTCCCTCTCTGAATGGGCCCGAGCTTTTCTTCTTTTTTATCATGCACATGCAGACACCACGGGGTCCTTTGCCGAGGGGGGTTCCTGAAGCTGCGGTTCTCCTTGCGATAACCCTACCATTGAGGGCCTTGCCCTGTCAAGAGGCTCATCAGACTGTGTAATGAAGCGCAGAGCTAGAGAAGGACTTTGTTCTCCCTTCGCCTTTCCCACGTGGTTTTACAGCACCCTGATAAGGCATCTAAAGCATGCATTTTAAGGAACTCACAGAATGCTTGGGAGAACAAGATAATCAAAGATGCAAGGAAAAAAATTGATTATTGAACTTCAAAAGCACAGCATGTGGTTGGGTGTTTAAAGGCAACCTTCACAATTTCCAAAAGTACTGGATTCTAATATTCTTGTTAGAAAAAAATACCATGATAGATTTAGCAGAAGTGCTCCACTTTCAAACTAAGAAAGGAAGGAGCAAAATGGGGTCTGACTAAAGGAAAAGGATTCTCTTTCGGACACTCCAGTGGATCCTATTTGGGCATGGTGGATCCCAGCATCCTGGGGAATGTACTGGAAAGCCATTGACCCCCAGAGAGGAAAAGCTCTCCATGAAGACCAGAGTTTGTGATTGCCTGGACAGTTTGAGATGCTCTGAACTGCAGTCATTTAAAAGAAATGTCCTCCCAACAGACATCACACAGATCTCACCTTTTGGAGAATTGCAGTACATAGAGTAGAGGACAATTTAAGAGGCTCTGAGGAACTAAATCTAACAAGGATGAGGTGGATGAAGATTACGGATCCAAGGAGGGAACAGAGTACGAAATGCCTCCATCCTTGAAGGGGTGCCCAGAAGGCCAGGGATCTCAGAGAATGAGGTCTCTACTGTCATCCCCAACGATGATGTATACATTAGGCAGTGCACATAGGAGGTGCCCCGCTAGAGGAGGAAAGGTTAACTCCTTTGAAACTTCTTTTAGGAAAGATCCAACCCTGTTTAGGATATTTTTTTCAGTGCTAGGGATTCAAATCCAGGTAATTTCTTGAGGAGTTATTTGCCAGAAGAAAACATAACTTATCAAATTACACACAGTCAGTTGTAGCACCTGTTATGACCAAGGTGATAAAGAGTGATTAAAACACATTATTGGGGCTAAGAAGATCTGAATTATGTGCTAGGTCTTCTCATGTCTCCACCTGTGTGCTTTGTGTCAAATCTTTAAACCTTCTTAGACTACTTGCCATCGGCCACAAGGAAAACATTGCATGAGACCATCAGTAATTCCACTTATAAAGACTCTATGCTTCAACTCAATATGCCTGTGGTTTGGGGGCATTGTTTTAGATTTATAAAACCCAGTGGGTAGGATTTTGACAACAAATGCAAAATGGAAATGCTAGAAAGAATAAGGTGTTAATATATCTTAAGGAAATCTTGACTGTGTTAGACTGCATGGTATTATAAACAAAACATTAAGGTATTGGTCAGAGAGACTAGAAAATAAAAACTTAAATAAAAAATATGACAGTAGGTTTCTGTCCAGGTAGGATGACACGGTCACAACCAGACCTTGGGTCTGGGTCTTGAGGTAACATCATAGGTTTCACTCTGATTGGGAACTCAGTTCAGTCAGAAAGATAATTTCTTGTAATACAGTGTGATACAGTGGAATACTATTCAGACTTTAAAAAGAACAAAATCTTGAAATTTGCCATGATGGGGAGGAACCTGAGGATATTACGCTAAGTGAAACAAGCCGAATACTGAAAAACAAGTATTGCATGATCTCACTTATGTGTGGGGTTTCAAAACGTCGAATTCATAGGAGTAGAGTAGAAAGGGTGGTTTCCAGGGAGTGGAAATTGGAGAGCATGGGAAATGGGTAGGTGTTGTTCAAGGGTGCAGTGTTTCAGTTAGGCAGGAGAAATAAGTTCTGGACATCTCTGGTCACTGTAGTTAGCAATAACATATTATATCACCACTCCCTGGTCTCTGAGCCATGAGGTTACCTTAGTCTCACTCTCTACCTGTCCCACATAAGGTGAACCAGAAGGAGATTGTCAGAGGTGCCCAGAGTGTGTGTCATAAACTGTGGCTTCTTGCAATCATTCAAACCTTCTATTCCTGCCACTGCAATGGAATCAACATAATTAGCCACAAATTCAGTAGGTCTTTAGGGGCCAAAGTGCTCAGGGTTACATCTCCCCATGCCTGTGTAAGGGAAGAAAGCAGCAGTGGAGACTTACGGTGGCTGTGTTGGCAGGGGACTCTTCAAGGCACTTGTCTAAATGATGGTGACCAAGAACAGCCCTTGCCATACTTCATGGTGTCCCCTTCCTAATTCACCTCTTCCTATGCCCTCTGTAGAGCAGGGGGGCAGAGCAGATTAGCGACCTGCAACAACAAAGGTGTCTAGGAATAGGACAAACCCCAAAATCCCCCTTCGTGAGGCACAGTACAAATCTAGGAAGTATGTGCACTCAACTTTACTCCTAGTCCTGAGTTCCAAAAATTATACAGCCCAGGTACAGGACAAGGTGCAAGTAACAAAAAGCTTCAGAACACAGACCTAAGTGCCAACACACTGAGGGATGAGAAGCCAGTGCATAGCTGGCTGCTAAGCTGGGACTTAACTGGATGTAAGGGATTTTTGTGGGAGCTCCACAGACAAGCGATGGGTCCTCGGATTTCATGCATGGAAGCTTGAGCTTTGTCAATGTACTTAGCTGAGAACAAGCTTGAAGGGCTAACTTATGCTGACCAAATTTATGGAAGATTAAGGTATAAATCATCTATGTCATGATGTTAAAAGAGAGTGTTTTATAGAGATCAAAATACCTATAATCACTATGCAAACATCGATCTTTACTAATTTCAGGAAGCTTAAGAACAGGAATCAGAGCAAAAGTCCAATAACATAAATAATTAACTTTCTCAGGCCATATGCAAACTTATTTCCCAGTTCCCAAATTGAAACACATTACTCTAGTGATTAAGTATTTAAATATGGTAGACGTATTATTTCTCCCTTTAGAAGTTGAATGAATACTATCCATTTGTGTTTTCTGATTTCTCTTTTTCTGAGCTCTCTACAGATCTCCCCTCCTTGGCTGAGAGACTTTATTTCATATAAGTCCATGTTCGGATTATATCTTAGACTATTCACAATTAATCCTTTCAACTATAGATTTCAGTCTTCTGCTTTTCTCACTTCAATCTAAACAGCTCCTTCCCTAATATGCCACCTATAGTTAGCTACCACTCACTCACTATAAGTTAACATTCATTACTTAGTTTCTGAAGGATTTAACTCATCTGTAACTTCTAGGGTAATAATTCTCTGGATCCCCATGCACCAGACTTTAGTGGGATGGGGCGATATTTTCAGTGGACTCAAGCTGTCTGTGGTGACCAGGGTGGTGTTACACACTAGGCAAGTTGGGCAATTATCCATTCAAATGCAAAGGGAAAATTGCAGGCACTATCCTGTCTCTGGGCCACCAAATACTAACTATCAAGTCTCACTAATTTTTTTTGTCATAGAATTAACCAGTTTGATGAAATTTTACAAATGAAAAATTCTCAAGAATTCTTTTCTGTTGCTTACATGTTAAAAAGTATACATATATATTCCATGAATGTGTACTCAATTTAATGAAATTGAATCTTTTTGAATTATTGAGGATTTCCCCCCTTTATAGCCAGTGATAAACATGAAGTACAAATCTCTGAGCAACTGGGAACAAGTCATGACACCTCTTAACGTAGCACTCTAAATCTAGCCACTCTAAAACATTTTCCTCTGAAATATTCTTATTTTCCTTTCAAAGCCATGAGCTTTGAAAACAATCTACCAAAGGCAAATGTTGTTGCTTGGTGCCATCAAGTCGGGTCAGACTCATAACGACTTTTTGTACAACAGAAAACACTGTGCCCCACTCCCCAACACTGTGCCATGCCCTGCACTATTGTCAGTGCTTCTCTGTTATTCACAGGGTTTTCGATGGCTGATTGTTTCGGGAGTGGATTGCCAGGTCCTGCTCCCTGGCCTGGAGCACCTGGTATTCCCAGGTGGTCTCCCATCCAAGGACTAACCAGGCTGAGCCTGCTTAGCTTCTGGAATCAGGGAGCATCAAATGCCAGGGTGCTATGGCTGCAGACCACCCAAAGGCAAATAGTGCAAGTCTAATGCAGAGAGACCACCATTACCAAGCATCTAAGCAGCATCCTAATGTTCTGCCTCCTGCCAAAGGCTTCAGGTCTCAGAAGGAAAAACAAGGGGTGAAGAAGGTAACGAGGTTTACCTAATTCTGGTTATTCCGGTCAAGTTCATAGCGGCTGCTTTAAACAGTTATTTGGGGTTAACACATTGTGTCGACTTCATGGGAATTCTACCGAGTATCCATAAATATCCCGGTGTTCAGAGGAACAAAGACTGCGCAGTCACTCCAGATGGGACCATCAAGGTCCCCATGGGGATCCACATCCAAATGATGCCGAGGGATCCAATGCACCCCAATCATCCACACCATGTGGATGATCCATTCTAGAGAAGATCCATTCTAGAGAAGACTGGAACTTTCCCTGCTTCCAGTGGTACAGCTGCACCACTGAGCACAGCTGAGGGAGCTGTGCTTTGGTGCAAACCTAAGTATGAAAGGCAATGCAAACCAAAAATCTGCTGAACATGAGATGCTGTTACCAGCACCAACTGGAGATTTTTGCAGTCACTAGGACAGAAGAGTGGGTTACTGTCATATTTTGACCTGAAAACAGTGAAGAGTAGCAGTTTCTGTTCTCTGACTTTCTGAAAGTCAAGGCTGGTGGTGATAATTTTAGATAAATAAAACCTTCATTGTTCCTAAGAACTTGGACATTATTCTTTCCTAAGCACCATGTGCCTGCTGAAACTGAATGTGTGATTTAGTGTCTTCTCTTACAAGGATCTCATCCTTCTTCTCCTCATTGGAGGGTGCACTATTAAGTTTTATATTTAAATCCTACTGTAATTCAAAAGCATGTGAATGCCTTAAAACCCAGCCGCAATAAATAAAAATGTACTTTTACTATTCCAATATAAATTGTATGTATGAGAAAAGAAAATGTGTTTAAAGATCTAGAAATATTACGTATCAGTAAAATGAGAAGTGGCATGCCTGAGAGGAGACACTTAGAAATTACTTCTTTCAGGATTTGTTCTTGCCCTTGATTATTATATTAGTATATCTCACTTTCATGGTGTTTTTCCACAGCAGAAAATAAATATTTAATCACATTGATTGACATTGGGGCTGCCTGGGACACCATGCCAATAAATTTTGAAAAGCCAGCTAACAGCAGAGCACCAGGCAATGCAATGTCACTTCATCACTGCAGAAATAAAAATACATTTTCAATTTTTCATGACGTTGAACCCTCCTTTCCTGAACTCGATGAATCTAAAATATGTGGCTTGGCAAAAGTAATTAAAGTGTGGACATTTTGAGTTATTTTGGTATTTGCAGACAGAGCCTGTCTACCCCACTGCCCCTCGTCCATCACAGTCCTTTTCCTAACTTGAAATGACCTTAAAGTTACTCAGGCACAGTAACCTTGAAGACCGGTTCTAGAACCCGGAGAGGTAGCCCTTCTTTGTTTCTGGGAGATTTCTTTGACAGGTAAAATAGCACCAGGGGCTGGCTCCTTTTCATAGGAACTGGAGGGCTTGGAAAGATATCTGGGCTCTGTCCCATGGCCAGCCCCTCAGAGACCATGCTTCTGTGAATTGCACTGACACAACCAAGCTGTCTCTCAGTTCTGACTCATTCCAGAGACACTTTAGGAAGCAGAGAGCAACAACATCAGAGTCCTAGAAATACTATGCAGTCCATTGCCTTTAACTTACCAATAACCTTTATTGTTGTTGTTAGGTGCTGTCGAGTCGAGTCCAACTCATAGTGACCCTGTGTACAGCAGAATGAAACACTCTCCGATTCTGTGCCAGGCAAACGATCTTATTTATGTTTAAACCCATTGTTGCAGACACTGTGTCAATCTATCTGGTGGAGGGTTTTCCTCTTTTGCTTTGACCTGCCACTCTCCCAAACATGATGTCTTTCTCTAGGGATTGATCTCTCCTGACTACATGTCCGAAATATGTAAGATGCACTTTGGCCATCCTTGCTTCCAAGGAGCACTCTGATTGCACTTCTTCTAGGACAGATTTGTTGGTTCTTTTTGGCAGTCCATGGTATATTCAATAGACATCTCCAGCACCACAATTCAAAAGCAAATAACCTTCATTAGAATTCCTCTATCAAGCACTCTGTGGGTGAGTCTTATTCTCTAAGGAAACAGAGCCAATGGGTGAAACATGCACACACACACAGATACCCGTACCTATGACTGGTAGTATGTACGCATTGACATAGTGTATATAAAATTGGCTCACATGATCGTGGAGGCTGCGACCCAGACCTGCAAGCTGGGGGCCCATGAGAACTGATGGTGTGAGTTCCTTCTCAAGTTCAAGTGAGAGCCTGAAGTCCGGAGAAGACTCGCCTTCTGCCTGGGAGCAAGAAGGCTCTGTCGCTCAGTCTTCCATTCTCTTCAGTGCATTGGCTGTGGCCTGCCCATACTGGGGAGGGTCATCTGCTTTCCCCAGCCTGCTGACTCACATCCTCCTCTCATTCAGAAGTGCCCTTGCAGAAATATCCTGAAATGATGTTTAACCAATATCTGGGCACACCTTGGCCCAGTCTCCTTGACAGGTAAAATCAACCAGCATGCCTGTTAAGATGTTCACAGGATATTTATCATAGTCTGTTCTTCTTTCAAATTGTTGGTCTGAACAGATACTTCTGGCAATGATACGACTGAAGTTACTTTGCTTACCAAACTGTTTACCATTTTTCTACCATAGGCAGAGGCACAGAACCTATGGCCCAGGGTTGAGCATCATCAAGGGCACATCTATCTTCTTTCCCCTTCCTTCTCACCAGGCTGACTTTTCCACATTCAGGATCACATGTCACTGTGTGGGACTCCTGGGCAACCCCCCACCTTTCCAGGTGGCAGAGAGGACAGGGCAATGGCTTTTCTACAGAAGTGCTGTCTTGTAGGGAGAAATTGGGAGGAAAGTGGCAAAAACCCAAAATTGGGAAGATAGCTTTGAAGATCTGGTTTGTAAATTAGAAATCTAGGGAAAATAAAAGTAATTGGATTGGACATTTGTACCAAACCTTCATAAGCCCCTGAACCTGATTGGACAATTGGAAAACAAAGGACTCAAAGCTGATTGGCTCAGGCCATTTGGGGTGAGCTATATAAGGAGCTGCACTGCAGCAGCTCTCTGTCTCTCCCCATCCGACCACCGACAAGGAAAGAACTCTCTGCTGCAGACCACCAATTAGACAAGAACTCTCTCTGGCCCAGACCATCAGCAAGGAAAGGACTCTTTCTGGATGCAACCAGCAACACAGAAGCATCTCTCCTTGTGACCACTGAGACCAGGAAGACTAGATGGTGCTCTCAAGGAAAGACCGACTACAAGCAAGCCGAGGAAAGCCTCTTGGACCCAGCGCCAAGAGGCCAAAGCTGATGACAGTCTCTGGTCCCAGTGCCGGAGGCAGAAGAGCCACCGCTGCCCTAAGACACCATAAGAGCTGCTAGCACTTATAAGCTGTGCACTTACGTGGGTTTCTCCTGGCCCTTATCAGGGCATAGAGATAATAAAGAGCTGTGTTTGCCCCCACAAGGTAAAAGCACACAAGGCTTTTTCCTTTCTCCTGTCTCTGCCAGCATTCCTGAGGGCAACAGGAGTCTGCTTCCCTCACCTGAAGGTCCCAAGTAAGTTGGGTTTAGTACCTAGGTTATGTGGCGGTGCCACCCGTCCAAGCATCTGGGTGAAACTGGGAGGTGCACACCCCACACTGTCTGATGTGGAAAGGGAAGCTTGTGCAGAGGTCTTGTGCTGGAATCTTGCTGACAAGATCTGGCCACATGGCCACCCCAAGAGGCAAGGGAGGCTGGAACACGAATGGTTTTACCTTTCCCACCATTGCAGGAGAGGAAATGAAAAAGAGGTTGAAATGACTTTGGGGAGCAACTCTAGAGTCTCTGCCACATAGACCTATCAGCATGCCCTTCCTCCTCTGCACAGGGCAGTCATCACTGCGCCATGGCCTTAGCCACCGCAGAGGCCTGTGTGACATCATCTCCCTCCTTCTACGTGCGGGACTACACTGCCTTATGCTCTGTGTATGCCTAATTTTAAAGTTGAACATCTGTAATTATGCCTACCTCTCACCTCCCTATCCAATTTCATGCTGACTGCTTCCAATAGTAGTTGTTAATAGCTCCTATACTATAAATAACCTGCAGCCGTACCACTGGGGCTTCTAATCCCATCAGATCTCAGAAGCTAAGCAGGGTCAGGCCTGGTTAGTACTTGGATGGGAGACTACCTGGGAGTACCGGGTGCTGTAGGCTTGGGAGAAGGACCAAGCAACCCACTCCCAAAAGACAATCAGTCATTAAAAACCCTATGAATAGCAGAGAAGCACTATTTTACCTATTGTACATAGGTTTGCTATGAGTTGGACACCAACTCAATGGCAGCTAACAACAACAATATTACTATAAATATACATATAGAATATGCAAATATATATGCACACACAGGATCCGTGTGTACGTGTGTATAGAGGTGAGCGCTAGAGAAAGGAAAGAGACACAGAGACAGAGATAGGGAGTTCATTTCCTATCTATGCCCCTAGAACACTGGTTCAGTGACTTTCTAAACTACAGCAACATCCCCAGCACGTAGAACAACGAAAAACACTCAACAAATGCTCAATAAATACCTGTTGAATAAATAGAAGTGAATATGTAAATAAATAGAATAAAGATTTGTGGGAGGCAGGAGGAAAAGGAAAGAAAAATGGAAAAAAGAGGCAGCTTCCTAAAAACTTGTGGCTCCTTTTCTTTTTTTTTTCTTTTTTATAGTACTTGGGAATGGATTTCAGGCCTCACACATACTCTGCAAATGCTCCCCTCCTGTGCTGCACCCCAGACCATTTCTTATGCTTTATTTTGAGTCAGGGTGTCACTAAATTGTGCAGGCCACCTCTGGCTTTGAACCCACAATCCTCTTCCTCTTACCCCCTAAATTGCTGGAATTACAGGTGTGCATCACTGCACTCGCTTTCCAAAATATTTTATAAGCAATTGTTGGAAAGTAATTTTGTAGGAAGTAGAAATTGTGAATCTACCTTTGACTTATTGTGAACTTTTGAATCGCATAGCCATTTCTTCAGAGTACTAGATCCCACTAACTTTCAGAGGCTTGACAACAAAATAAGATTGTATGTGACTAAGTATTCCCCAGAATAAACCTTACATAAGCTCAAGATATTATTATTATTACTATTTTGTGTGTGTGGTACTGGGGGTTGAACCCAGGGCCTCACGCTTGCATGCTCTGCAAGTGCTGGACCACTGAGCTGCACCTCTAGCTCATTTTTTTACTTTTTGAGACAGGGTCTCACTAAATTACTCAGACTGTCTCTGGTCTCGAACTTGTGATCCTCCTGCCTCTGCCTCCCGAGCAGCTGGGATTACAGGCTGCGCCACCGTGCCTGGCCATAAGCTCGAGATATTATTACAACCATTTTATTTGTCTTGCCTTGCTTTGAATCGTACAATTGACACTGTCCCTCAATATAACATGGCAAGTCATTTTTTGAAACCTGACATGTTTTCTGAGAAATATACATGCCTGGGGAAGAGACCCATAGTATTAATACTTTCTTTCTTTCTTTGGAAAATGTCATGTGAAGTTCTGATAGCTGACACAGACCCTCACAAAGGCTTGATTTGCTGTTTTCTGTAGACAGCCCGCTGAGGATGTGACAGCAGCTCTCAGAATGAAGTAACAGTAAATTGCTTTGCGCTTACAACAGAGAAGTCCTGTTTTGTTGTTTAGATGTGCAACACTGTAGTTCTACATGATGCAATGCAGTTGATAATCATTTCTTACCTAGTATTAATTGTTATCGACAACACACCCTAGGGTGTAACTATTGAAGAAATTCCCAAAATTCCCAAAAGTGATGTTTTCAACTGTCCATGTTTTTTGTTTGTTTGTTTGTTTTGTATGTGTGTGTGTATGTGTGTGTGTGTGTATGGTAATTGGGTTGAACCCAGGGCCTCGTGCCTGCATGCTCTGTAAGTGCTGGACCATTGAACTGTACCCCCAGCCCTTTTTTTTTTTTTTTAACTTTTTGAGACAGGGTCTCACTAAGTTATGAGGACTGCCTCTGGTCTCGAACTTACAATCCTCCTGCCTCCACCTCCCAAGCTGCTGGGATTATAGGGGGATTACAGGCGTGCGCCACCTCACCCGGCTAACCATCCATCCTTTTAAACAAACAAAATACATAAAACCCCTCAACACTTAAGATTGGATCTTACACAATGAAATTATCCCAAATGCCAAAAATATATTTTCACCCATCCTTATAGCAAGTGCTGGGCAGATCACTCTGTTTCATTGTTCAAGATGGAGACACCAAACACAGACATCTATCTGGGCTTGTTGGAAGGACTTGAGCAGCCACGAGAATGACCTGAGCAGCCGTGAGAACACTTCCGTGTCACTTTCCAGTTTGAAAACCCATTATGCAATGTCATTAGACTAGTTCTGCCTTGACCATTATCATTGTTGTCGCTGTTGTTGTTAGATGCCATTCTGTCCCATCCGACTCATAGCGACTCTGATAGGGTTTTCAATGGCTGATTGCTTTGGGATTGCCTCAGGACTGGATTGCCATGTCCTCCCATTTTTGCGGTTCTGGGAATCAAACTCTGGACCTCAGAGACTGTAAAGCTGTGCTCTACCAACTAAGCTTAAGCCCAGCCAATCATCGTTGTTGTTGTTGTTGTTAGGTGCCGTCGAGTCGGTATCCGACTCATAGTGACCCTCTGTACAACAGAGGAAACACTATTGTCAGTGCTTCTCTGCTGTTCATAGGGTTTTCAATGGCAGATTGATTTTTGGGAAGGAGTTGCCAGGTCCTTCTCCCAAGCCTACAGCTTCTGGTGTTCCCAGGCAGTCTCCCATCCAGGTACTAACCAGGCCTGACCCTGCTTAGCTTCCGAGATCTGACGGGATCGGATGCCACAGGGCTACCGCTGCAGCCCAATCATCGTTAGAAATATTTATTTTCACAAACTTCTAAAATTGTCACACGTCTCTCAAGGATTTAGGTCTGAAAGGTCCAAAAGGAACCTAGATCCAGACTAGAAAACGCAAGCTGAGTTGCTCTTACTATGATATAATTCAGTGAACTCTTAAAACTATGAAATCACTTTTGTTGTATTTATTTTCAGTACTGACAGATTGGACTCACGGCCTCACACATATAGGGCAAGTGCTCTACTACTAAGCTACACCTCTAGCCCTTCTTTCTGTCCTTATTTTTCTTTTGAGACAGGGCCTCTCTAAGTTGCACAGGCTTCCCCTAGCCTCGAACTTGTGATCCCTCTGCCTCAGCCTCCTTAGTACCTGAGATGATTGATGTGTGCCACAGCACCTGGCTATATATATTTTTTCCTTTTGAGACATGATCTTACTTCGTAGCCCTGGCTGGCCTTGAACTCACAATCCTCTTGCCTCAGCTTCGTAGGTACTGAGTTTACAGGTGTGCACCACCATGTCGAGTTTATTATATTTTTAACAAAATAGACTGTTGGATTCATCATTTTCCATATCACATCACCACAAACGTCTGGTGAAATGTAAGGTAATAGGTAGACATGGAGGGTTGCTGGACATTAGGACTTGGTTATGTATGTTGTATCAATCAGTGAGCAAGTGGTGGAGCCAGGGGTGACGATATGTGAGTGAAAAGTTACGGCTTTTTCAGCAATTTTTGGGACTCACTGTGGCACACATATTTGTGTGTAACACAATACACAGATCGATAATCCTTCAGAGGATAATGAAAGCGGACTATTTCCCATGGGGTGGAAGCAAGGAAAGAGTTTTGGCAAAAGAAAGAACTCATTTGAACCACTGCCCAAGTCTCTACATCAAGTCAACAAGGGGATTTTGTTACAAGACCCAAATGAGCCCCTACCTCCCATAGGAAGCCCGCTCCCACCATGCTCAGGGGCAAGGGCAGCGCCAGAAAACGCTTGTTCCCTTGCATAATTTATTTAACTTCGGAGCTTACACAGCCCTTGAGGAAGCGCTCACCATGTTTTGTTCAAGGAGAGGGAGCTGTAGGAGGGATGTCCATCTTCCTGAGATTTCCGTGGAGCCTCTGCAAGCTGGACTAGAGAAGATGTCTCCTGTTGAGCACCTCTGACCTTTGACACTGGAAGCACACAATGGCCCCGATTCTCTCCCTTGTGGGAACTTCATTAGTGTTGACAGCGGGCCAGCAAGGCTGCCAGGCAGCCAGGTGGGGTGTGCAAATCATGGCATCGTGAAGTCCACCTGTAGCCTGAGAAAGAAGGCCAAGGTGCGCAGACCTATGGTCCAGGCCCAGGCTTGTTCAGCCCAATCCGGAATCCATGGGAGAACAGAGGCTCCCCAGAGTGGGGGCCCAGACCTTCCCCAGTTGGTGGCCAGTCGGGTGAAGCACTGCTTGCATGTTCTGCTGTCCTCTGCTTAGGAAGAGGGAGGCCTCCTGCTGTATTGGAGTGTATCCCCCAGGCTGGCATCTCATTGCGAGACCTGTTGTTGTTGTTGTTAGGTGCCCTTGAGTAGGTATCTGACTCATAGTAACCCTCATAGGCTTTTCAATGGCTGACTGTTTCGGGATTGCCTTGGGAGTGGATTGCCAGGTCCTTCTCCCACTTTTTGCAGTGCTGGGAATTGAACTTGGGGCCTCAGAGACTGCAGTGCAGCGCTCTACCAACTGAGCTAAATCCCAGCCCTTGCCAGACCTGGTAGGTCCTACACGCTGGGCACCAGGATAAGGACATTTGCTGTTAAAAATAGTCTTTTCATTGTTGTTGTTAGGTGCCGTCGAGTCATGTCCAACTCATAGTGACCCTTGTAGAGTTTACAATGGCTGATTGTTTCGGGATTGCCTTGGGAGTGGGCTGCCACACCCTTCTCCCATTTTTGAGGTGCTGGGAATCGAACCCTGGACCTCAGAGACTGCAGAGCAGCCCTCTACCAACTGAGCTAAACCCCAGCCCCACCTTTCCATTAGAAAGCTTTATACTCTCACCTCCCAGGGTATGAACCCTGGCGATGGATACAGCTTCTTTCAGATAATTACTTGGGAAGAGTGAACACCACAGTATTTATTTGGCAAGGGTGGCAGTGAATTATGAAAGGAAGCAACCAGTTCCATTGGGCAAGCACTCTAATTAATAAAACCAGTTTGTACGGCTTTGTGTATGCAAGGGTGGCAGCAGGCTTTGTGTCAATCAGTGTACCTAAGGCAGGTGACAGATGGTAGAGGTGCTGCTGGGAAAAGAACAAGATGCAGGAGAGAAGAGCTGGCTGGATTCAGGACAACCCCCTTTTCTCTCTGAATGTCTTTCCTCCCTCACCATAAAGACCTGGGCTGGATCAGTGCACATGCATGAAACAGCTTTTCCCCGACACCTGCCTTGACAGATTATTAATATTCCTACACTATAAACAAGGCCAACAGACACTCAGGATGCATGTGCTACACATTGCTGTTGTTAGGTGTCATCCAGTCAAGTCCAACTCATAGCGACCCTCATAGGGTTTTCAATGGCTGACTGTTTCGGGATTGCCTTGGGAGTGGGTTGCCACGTCCTTCTCCCGTTTTTGCGGTGCTGGGAATCAAACTCAGGACCTCAGAGACTGCAGAGCAGTGCTCTACCAACTGATCTAAATCCCAGCTGCTGCATGTGCTGCATATATACCCTTTTTTGACATACCTGAACACCTCCATACTTCTTGGTAATAACAGCTGTCTATAATCCCTGAGTTCTTTGCTTACTATCAAGGAACCTCACCACTACCCAGCAAAAGAGAAGTAAGTTCTGGTCCCAGAAGGGGTTTTAGGTCCAGCTTCAGATACCAGGCTGGCCTCTGTTTTTATCCAGAATTTCCTGTCCTTTGCTACTTTTTAAATATTTGGAATATGGCTCTGGGAAACCCTCTCAACTCTACCCCGGCCAAATCTTCAGTGGTTAATTCTTATTGCTAATTGCATCGAATACCATTTGTCAACTGCAGGAACGCCATGGACTCTTTTGGACCTTCCTCTACCTAGGTGGCCTTGGGAGAAAGGGTGGGAGGTGGAGCCCAATCATGGCCTTGAAATACATGAAGTACAGCAGGCATAGCACTGCTTAGCTCCCCAGGGAGTCGAATGTTCCCTTTCTAATGAGTTGTACTGAGGGTGAGCACGTTGCTAGGTGTTAGGATAAGTGCCTGCTTATGCACTTGGGCCCCATGGCACTCCCTTGAGTTAGTTTATAATGCCCACCTTGTAGATGAGCACAATGGATTTACCTCTTTCCAACAGGACATGGGACGTCCTCCTTATCCTGAGATGGCACCTGGGATTCCTCTCTCCCTGTGTACACATCTGAGATAATCTGCTTCCTTTGGGCAAGACTTTGAATATGGTAAGATATTCCTGTCATTGAGTTCACACTATGTGGCAAAGGGGCATAGATTGGTGGATGTCATTAAGGTCCTCAAACTGCTGATCTTAAATTAATCAAAAGGGAGCTTATTCTGCGTGGGCCTGGTCTCATCATGAGAGCATGTTAAGGGACTAAAGTTGAGAGGCTAGAGGCCAGAGGGGCTACAGAGACTCAAAGCAGAAAGAAATGTTTTCCTTTGGCCTCGATGAGGCAAAGTGCCATGCTGTGGAAAGGGCCACTTGGTAGGCAACCCCTCGCTGCCAAGGATCTCAGTCTTGCCACCTCAAAGAACAGCATTCTGTCAGTGTGGCTGAACTTGGGAGGGGATCCCAAGCTTCAGAGATCACTGGATGAGCCCAAACCCTAAGCCCTCACCCCCCTGACACCTTGAGAAGGGACCCACATAATTTCATTCATGTTGCAGACTGAGAAAACGGTGAGAAAGTAAATGTGTGTCATTTTCATTGATCAGTTTGTGATAATTTGTTATGCAGCATTGGGGAGCTATTACATCGGACCTCTGGATGTTTCAAAGGTTATTTACACGAAATGCCTACAGGCGTAGGGAGAGAGAGAATTCATAGAAAAAGATCTGGGAATCTTTACTCTGCCTAATTATAGATGATTTCACAGATGGAAACCTCTAATTTATACCAACGCTTTAACCTCAACGTTAATCAACAAAAACTTGGGTTTAAATTAAATCCAGAAAATATTTGATCTCTACTGCATGTCAATCAGTACACTAAGTGATGTTGAAGTTTCATTTGCCAAAAACGAAATTGTATAATCAAGGGCTCCGTGGAGTATTCAAGACTATGTAACTATTTTAATTAATTTTCTACAAACTTAGTTAATATATCTTGAGGAGAAATATGTGTAGGAATATTTTCATGGCCCTTTTTCCTTAAGTCAGTGAGCCTATATTGAGTTAAACTGATATTTGTGCTGGGCAGCCTGAAAAGGTCCAAAGATAACTGAGGTCTCTATTTTGATTCACTATGGCTGTGTGATATCTATGGAGGGTGGTTCAACCAGAGCTTTATGTCTGCGAAAAATTGGGCTGAGGTTCGGGAGCGGGTTTGATATGTGAAAATGGAGAGAGTACAGGTTTCGTTTGATTTAAAATTTTAATCCAATATGTAGCTAGAAAAATAAAGTTTTTTTTGTTGTTTTTCAATTTTTATGTATAATGACATAGCTAATGACATTCACAAAATAAAGCACTAAAAGCTAAATCCTAATCCAAATTTTCACTGAGTTTGGGCTCAGATTCGGGTCCAGAAAATTTGTTTTGAATTTTTACACCAGAGAGGTTTCAGGGTTTAGATTGGGATTCAGTCTGAAGCCCTGCTATCATCACATGGAATTTAAGCCCAAACCGGAAACCAAACGCAAAGTCTAAATTTTAACCTATTGAACCTACACCCAGCCCTGGACCCATCTCATTTTTTGCTGATTTGAAGTCCTAGTTCAAATAATTGTTTTCTCTTTAAGCTGCCATGATGAACATGAGTAATCACACCAAATGCAGGGAGACGCATCAAACTATTGCTATGGGAAATTGAATCTGTCTTGAGGCCTAATGCATGATGTTGACCAATACTTGTCATCCTAGGACCCCACAGGTGGAGACTGGAGCTGCTACATTCAGAGAAGGGCCTCTGACCCTCAAGGTAGCAATGAAAAGCCAGCTACTTGTTGGATTTGAGTCTTCCTTCAAGATCAATAACTCCTTTCTCCTTGTTTTCCACATGTAAGGCAGATGGAAGATGGCTTTGCTGCAGCCCTTCCATGATGCATTGAAGTTCTACCTGTCAAGGTCCACGTGGGACCCTGGAATGAGCTCACACAAGACAGGTTGGTCATGCACAAGTTTCACGTTATGTCAGTGGTTTGGAAGTAGACAAGGGTTAGAAACTTCCACCAGGTCCCTTTGCGACCGGAGACAGAGCTATTTGGGATGCACCTCAATCGCTTGAATAAGCCTTGACCATGCAGGGCACATCTGGCCTTGTGGTCACTCTAGTCACAAAGAAATCCAACCTTGGAAAACTTTGCCATATGTACAGACATCTGGTGGCAGATAAAGTGGACAAACATCTTGCTCTGTGAGCTGTGAAATCCCATCTCCTTTCTTTTTGGTGATCTAAAGAAATCTTGTCTGCCTCTACCTCTCTAAAAGTAGCCCACAGAGCCAGGGTTTGCAGGAGTTGGAGGTGCTTGAGATTTCCCAAGGACTTCAGAAGATAAGTCATGCTAATGCCAGGATCTCAGACATTAACCAAGGGCTGGAGCCACTTACATCTAAAAAAGAGGGAACGCCCAGACAATAGGCAACTAGTGGTACTTTACAGCCCCCTCTTAACTCATTAATAATATCTTAACACAAATGACTAATGCCATGTTTTTCCATTCACAGTTTAGATTTGAGGACTTCTTTTAAGATGAGACCTGAATCACTGTACCACTTAGGCTTCATGTAGGAGGAATGATCACCTCCTAGGCAAACATTTAGTTTCTCACGCGTAAGCATAGCTGAGCATTTTACAAGGCCAGGTACTGTCCTGAGCTAGGTGACACTGTGACTGGGATATTGGCAGGGTCATGGCCCTCACAGGGCTTCTATTAAAGCAGATGACAAAGAAGAAAATATGTGACTTCAGAGGATGAAATCCAGGAACAGAATAAGCAAGATGGAGACTGAGGGAGTGGCGGGAGTGGGGACACTGGGTGTGTAGGCAGGCCGGGACATCCTCCAGGAGGAGACAGTGTTGTGTCTGAGCTGTGGATACCAATAAGGAGCCGCGACAAGGAAATATTGGGAAAGAACATTCCAGGAGGAGGAAGCGGCATGTTCAGAGTCCCTAACAAGTCCAGCATCGTCAAGGACCAGGAGAGAGGCCAATATGGCTGCAGCAGAGCAAGGGGAAGGAGTTGAGTGAGAGATGAGGTGGGAGAGTCTGCCAGGTGATTGATCTTGGGGCCTGAGTGCCCGGCTGTGGTTGGTGGAAATGGAGGCAGAATTCCACCATGCTTTCACTCGTGGACAGTGGCCTCTCCCCAAGAATGTGAACTCTAGGGTGACATAAACTGGTCTTTTCAACCCTCATCCCCAGTCTAGCTCAGAGCAGCTATTCTACAAATGTCTGCTGATGACTGAATGAGGCTGTACAGGGAAGAAAGCCCAGAGTTCTGGGTCAATGTGTTAAATCTGAGATGCCTGTTGGAAATGCAGTGGTGATAAGCTCTGAAGTGTACTGAGTGCCTCCCATAGACCCAGCATGTTTTAAATATTTTACATACACACATAGTCCTTCATTTACAATGGTTTGACTTACGATTTTTCAAGTTTATGATGGCGCAAAAGTAATAGTGCCTTTAGTAGAAACCTTATGTCACACTTTGAATTTTCACTTTTTCTAGCTAATTCCATATGGTATAGTATTCTCGCAATACCCAATCACAAGCTAGTGTAAGCGTTCTGAGATGTTTATAGTAGACTAGGCTAGGCTAGTTTCATTCTGTTGTACATGGATGGGGTCATTAGGAGTCAAACTGGACTTAGAAAGCACCTAACAACAACAACAACAACAACAACAACAACAACAACAACAACACATGTATTACGTGCATTTTGACTTACAATGCTTATAACTTACAAAAGGTTTATCAGGGTGTAACCTCATTGTAAGTCGAGGAGAATCTGTGTTAACTCACTTAATCTCCTTACCACTCTAGATGTAGTTATTTATTACCCTTGTTAACAAATGAAGAAGCAGAGACACAGGGAGTAAGTTTCACAGTAGCACCGAACATTGCAGGAGAAGAGCTTATGCAATCCTAACCCTCTACCATTCCACAATTTCTTTAGTGACCATACAGACAGTAGGCACCAAGTCTAGATCTGGGGAGTGAAGCTGGACTGGGGCAGGGGTGTCCCACTTTTTGGCTTCCCTGGGCTTCTTCAAGTAAAGAATTAATTGTTTTGGGCCATATATAAGTTACATGATATGATTTGGGTATATACATGATAAGACTTCATTATTTTCTATATTTTGTATTATAAACTTTACAGAAATGAGAACAATATATAGCTAGTGGAAAATTTGATCTTGTTTTTGTAACATTAATCTATCAATGTCTAGCTCATTGTAAGTGGTTGCAATTCTTACCTAGTTCTCAAGTAAATTTTACAATATCAACTCATAGTGTCTAGGATGGGATTGGATTAGATTTACAAAAATATTATTGGGGATTACTGCATTTTACTTGCCAAGTTGCCAAAAACTCAGGCAATCTTTGGTTCACCCTTAAGTGGCTTCCAACAGCTTCGAATCACTTCAAATTCAACCCAATTATACTTGACCGACTGGATGGAGGGAGATGGTGCTCATCTACCTCATGTTACCTGTGTCCTATTTATGCTTATTTGAAGATGACAATTGGATATGGTGGTACCATCTCTGCATGTTGTAAAGAAGCTTTTGCTGTTATTCTATGAACATTCTGTGAACATACTGTGCAAGTTCATAGAATACTGTGCATGGTCATAGAATTACACAAGGGGTCATGAAGAAAATAAACTCTGAAGAACACAGGGTGTTCAGAGGTTCAATTGTCTTGAGCCTCATGCAGCCTGTGGGTGGTGGGTTGAACATGCCTGTACTAGAGGAGGAAGACACAGGGTCATCTACATGGGGGTGAGGGTCAACACATGGGGGTGCAGGTCAAGCCAAGGGGGCTGAGGTAATAACCAGGGCCTCAGGTGGAGACAGCAGCATCACAGCCCCAGCCTGTCTGGTCTCCAGCAGGTCTGAGAGGACCCCAGCTCCACCAGCTGCATGAGGTAAGTATTTCCTATGCATCTCATTTAATGCACAAACATTCTGTGAAGTACTTCCTTATCATGTTTTACAGATGACAGAAACGAGGTTCAGAAAGCTTAAATATCTTGACCAAAGCCAGATGGCTAGTGAACAGCCAGAGCCAGAGCTCAAACCCCAGGGAGGCTTACTCCTGGCAGAGCTGAGAGAAATTGAAATGGTTTATTATTCAGTGGAAATTAGAGACTTAAGAATCTTTTTTTTTTTTTTTAAGAATCCTGGCCTAGGCTGGGAATGTGAGTGTCCCACATTTTCCTCAGGTAACAAACACAGGACCCTGCTCAGTCCCATTGGGAGAATTCAGAAAGTGACTCAAATCTTCCCAGCCCCTCCTGACTCAACCAGAGACTCAGGTTTACTGTGGTATCACGGGATGTACCCCAGGCCACCATGATGGACCTCTTCTCACCAAGGAAACCTTGTGGATTTTTGGTAGCTGCCTTTTTCCTGTGGCTGCCCCACAGACAGAGGCTGGGAGGCAGCCTTAAGCTACTGCCATTGACTGGACAGTGCCCAGCGAATCTCGTTCCCCACACAGCTGACCCCTGGTGACTGGTGGGAATCATTTGGGGGAGGCTCCATCTTTAGCTCAGTTGGTAGAGCAGTGCACTACAGTGCCTGAGGTCCCAAGTTCGATTCCCAGCACCACAAAAATGGGAGAAGGATGTGGCAATCCACTCCCGAGGCAATCTTGAAAATAATCAGCCATTAAAAACCCTGTGAGGGTTGCTATGAGATGGCCATGACTTGATGGCACCTAACAATAACAATAACTAATTGATTTTTGGGGAGAAGGATTTGGCCATCCACTCCCAAGGCAATCCTGAAGCAATCAGCCATTGAAAACCCTATGAGGGTCACTATGAGTCGGGCAGTACTTGACGGCACTTAACAACAACCGTCTTTCAGTTCTGCTTCAGTCTGGTTATGTGTGCAAAGCATTGATTTTCTGTGCTATGGAAACTGCCAGAGAGTTTTGTGTGTACACATCTTTTCTCTTCACTCACTTTCCATAAAGTCCTTCTCACCCAGGACCTGGACATGGGCCTGCCAGTCAGGTGTAAAGTTGATCTGAATGCCGTCTAATTTATCTATATCACTTCTCTACTTCTTTACTTCAATGAAACCATAAGTCACACTCTTTGGGTCCGGAGAGTCTCATTAACCTGCTCTCCACTTTGTGAGTGGTTTTCCATAAGTGAAAGAGGTTCTGGCCCTTCAGATATATATAGATGAAGACTCTCCCAAAATAATTCTATTTTCCAAATTCTTAGTTTCAGTTGGCTATGTATTCTTTGAATATAATGAGTCCCTATTTGTGTTGAATTTTCTTGCCCTTATTTGCTTACTTTTGACTCAAAGTAGTATTTTTGAAGCTAAGAAGAGCCATTAAAAGGGATGTATAGAGCAGGCACAAGAAAATACAGAAAGAAAGTAAGTTCCCAATGCAATAGACACTATCATCTCTGCAACTCTGTCCAACTATTGTTGAATAGGGTCACATTCATCCACCAGGAATCTCTGAATCTCCAAAGATTGAGTAGTTAGAAAGTTACAGTCAATATTAAGTTCTTTGCTTACATTTATAAGTGTGTACATGTCAAGTAACAGCAAAGAAGAATTCTCTACATTTATCAGAGGTAGAACAGGTTTTTAAAAATTAAAACAAAACCAAACACACATAAAGCCCTCCTCTAGCATCCGTGATCATGGGGACTAGATCCCTCCTAAAGAATTCAAGCTGAGATCACAGAGTTTCTGCAAGTACAAATCCTACAAAAAACCAAGCATTTTCCACACTGAAAGAATTCAGAGAAACCATCTTACTAAACAATGGCATGTATTTGTTTGACAAATGCAGGGTACTCTCAGTTACATCCCATAAACCATTCCTTTCACAAATATGCCCCCTCAATAAATATCATATCTTCCTTTTCTTTATGGAACGTTCTTTGGAAGGCACTACATGAGAATCTATTGAGAAGGTGATCTTGTTCCTTTGGAACATATATCTACCCCCACCTCCTTAGAATACCTTCCTGCTACATTCTTATTGGGGGCTAGGATTTAGCTCAGTTGGTAGAGAGCTGCTCTGCAGTGTCTGAGGTCCCAGATTCAATTCCCACCTCCATAAACTGGGAGAAGAATGTGGTAATCCACTCCCAAGGCAATCCCGAAACAATCAGCCATTGAAAACCCCATGAGGGTCACTATGAGTCGGACATGATTTGACAGCACCTAACACCACCACATTCTAATGGAGATCAGTAGTCTCAAAGCCTGCAATAAGAATAATTATGTTTTCCAAGTAATAGCTTGATAACTGTGACAGAGCTGGCCACTCCACCAAGGTGTGCTGTCTGTATGATCCCAACAATCCCTTGGCTAATATATTTGCTAGATCAATTGGTCACACCTGTCATAGCATTGCAGGGACACCCCAGTTCTGCAGTGTATCATCATGTACTCACCACATACTGGCTGCAGGGAGAGGAGAGTGGGTAACCTGGTCTCTTAGATAGTTATCACCTGGGAAGGTCCACTGTGAGCCCTCACTGCCTCATTGCTGCTCAGAAACCGGCAAAGTGACTGGACCATCACTCTCACCCTCCACTGTGAAAGTGCAACAAGCTGTTTTAGGACAGCAGAAAAGAAAACTAAAATCAGCAATCTCTTCTTCCTTACACAGCTGCTTCTCCAAATCCATACCAAACTCCCTTATTTCCCCCACATACATCTTCAATGATTACTGCCTTCATATTCTTATTTAATATTTGAAATTGTTCTGAGTGCCAAAATTCAAATGCTGCCTTGTATAATATTAATAGTTATATGTACATTATTATTCTTAATCTTTTGTACAGTGTTGTATTTTTTTGTCTCTCATTTCAAAAGCAATTCTCCAACTTTAAAAAAACGTATAATACAATTACAAATTAGGCTAAGAGGCTCATGGCCTTTGCTAGCCCAGATTATGCCTTTAAAAATATTTTTAGCCAACACAGAATTGTACATGTTTATGGGTAGAGTAGGTTGGGATTTACCTCAGTTGGTAAAGCAATGCTCTGCACGCTCTGAGGATCCAGATTCAATCACCAGCACTGATAAAAAGGGTAGAAGAATACAGTAGCCATTTCCAAGACAATCCCAAAATAAACAGCCACTGAAAACCCTATGAGTATTGCTATGAGTCAAATACAACTTGACAACACCTACTAACAAGGACAACATGGGATACACTGTGATATCACAACACATGTATACAGTGTGTACTGATCAGATGGATGTAATTGGAATATCATCTCAAACATTTGTCATTTCTTTGTGTTGGTAGCAGTCAAAATCTTCTTTGTCAGCTGTTTTGAAATATGTGCTTGCTATGGTTTATTGTGGTCTAAGTATCTCCAAGGCTCATCTTAATTAAAGGCTGTGTCTCCAGCATGGTACAAATGAGTAGTGCTGGAATCTTTGGGTGGAGCCTGGTGGAAAGGCCTTAGGTCTTTGAAGATGAGTCCTGGGAAGTGATTCCAGGATGCCAGTCTCTTTGTCTGACCTCGCGTTTGGTGATACAATCTTTTCTACACACTTGTGCTCTCACCATGATGCACCATCATTCACTGCCCTCATCAGAGACCAAAACACTGGAGCCCACTGATCTTGGACTCTGAATCCTTAAAACTGTGAGCAAAATAAAACTTTTCTCTTTCAAAGTTAGTTTGCTTAGGTATTTTCTTGTAATACTTTGAAATTGACTAATAAAATACTATTATTAGTTGCAAAAACATCAAAAGAAGATGGAAAGAATACACAGAGTCATTACACCAAAAAGAATTGGTGGATGACCACCATTTCAAGAGGATGCATATGATCAGGAACCAATGGTACTGAAGGAAGAAGTGGAAGCTGCCTTAAAGGACTTCGCAAAACACAAGGCTCCATGAATTTATGGAATATCAACTGAGATGTTTCAACAAACAGATGCAACACTGGAGGTTCTTGCTTGTTTATGCCAAGAGATTTGGAAAAGATCTACCTGGTCAACCAATGGGAAGAGATCCATATTTGTGCCTATTTCCAAGAAAGGAGATCCAACCAAACATGGAAATGATCATTGCCATTAATATCACATGCAAGCAAAATTTTGCTAAAGATCATTCAAAAGTGACTGCAGCAATATATAGACAAGGGGCTGCCAGAAAATTAAGTCAAATTCAGAAGAGGGCAGGGAATTAGAGACATCATTGCTGATGTCAGATAGATATTAGCCGAAAGCAGAGAATACCAGAAAAATGTCTATATTTTATTGACTATGCAAAAGTATTTGACTGTGTGGATAATAACAAATTATGGATAACATTGCAAAGAATGGGAATACCAGGGTATTTAATTGCATTCATGAAGAATCTGTACATGGACTAGGGGGCAGTGGTTCGAACAGAACAAGGAAACACTGCCAGCTTTAACGTCAAGAGAGTTCTGTACCCAGGCGGTATCCTTCACCATATCTCTTTAATCTAAATGCTGAGCAAATAATAAAGAAATGGACTTTATGAAGAACAACACAGCATCAAGATTAGAAGACTCATTAACAACCTGCCTTATGAAGATGACACAACTCTGTTTGCTGAAAGTGAAGAGGATTTGAAACATTTAATGATGAAGATCAAAGAACACAGCCTTCAGTATGGATTGCACCTCAACGTCAGGAAAATAAAAATCCACACAACTGGGTCAGTACCCAGCTTCAGGATAAATGGAGGAAAGATTGAGGTTGTCCAAGATTTTGCTTTACTTGCTTCTTCAAGCAACACCCCTGGAAAAGCAGTCTAGAAATCAAAAGACACATGACATTGGGAAAATCTGGTATAAAAGACCTCTTTAAAATGCTGAAAAGTAAAGATGTCATGTTGAAGACAAAAGTGCACCTGACTCATGCCATGGTATTTTCAGTCATGGTATTGTCATTGAATAAGGGAGACAGGAGAAGAATTGATATTTTTTAATTATAGTGCTGGAGGTGAATATTGAATATACCATGGACTGCCAAAAGAACAAACAGTTCTGCCCTAGGAGAAATGCAACCAGAGCCCTCCTTGGAAGCAAGGATAGCTAGAGTATGTACATCTGACTTATTTTGGACATGTTGCCAGGACGGACTAATCCTTGAAGAAAGACATCATGACCGGAAGAGTGTCAGCACAAAGAAAAAAAGAAAGAGCCTCAACTAGATGGATTAACACAATGTCTGCAACAATGGAATGAAATATAAAAAAAGATCATGTGCCTAGCATAGAATTGAGGAGTGCTTCATTCTGTTGTACACAGGGTCATCACAAAAGTTGGACCTGACTCAACAGCACCTAACAATAGCAGCATCACCAGTTATAGCAATCATATTATGTTACAGAATATTGGAAGTTATTCTCCTTATCCATCTGCACCTCTGTATCCACTGACAATCCTCTTTCTATCCCCCAACCTCTTCCAAATAATATTTTTGAGTATAAAATCCATCACTTATAGTTACATGAAGTCACTCTGCTCCCTGTCTATTATGTCCAATCTTAGGACCAAAAAAATAATTTCTCAATAAACAACTATATTAAATGATGGCTCTTTAAATTCAGACCTTAGAATTTGTTGTTGTTGTTGTTAGGTGCCGTCGAGTCGGTATCCGACTCACAGCGACCCTCATAGGGTTTTCAGTGGCTGAGTGCTTCAGGATTGCCTTGGGAGTGGATTGCCAGGCCCTTCTCCCATTTAGAATTTATGTTGTTTAATTATCACAGTATGTGTAGCTTTCAAAGAAAGGGGCACTCACTCCATTTTCTCAAAATTCTAAACATCTTGACTAATGGATTGTCTTCATCGGGTTTCCACCCCTAATGTGTTTCTGGTTTTTTCATCAAAAAGTAAAGTGGGGAATTTTCAAGGTCCAGCGCACCACATATATTTTTTTAAACTCAGTGTGCACTACAGCTTCATCACATACTTCTGCTTTTCTTAAAATATATCCATTCTACGTGGCTTATATTATTTTGACCTATAGTTTACCTCTGATGGGAGGCTTATTTTACACAATTATTTTAATCTCACCTGTACCTCATAATTTTGGTTCTACTAAAATAATAAAACATTTCATTAACAACTTTTCATCTGAGTTGTTGTTGTTAGGTGCCATTGAGTCGGTATCTGACCCTCCTAAGGTTTTCAATGGCTGACTGTTTTGGGATTGCCTTGGGAGTGGATTGCCAGGCCCTTCTCCCATTTTTGCAGTGCTGGGAATTGAACTCGGGACCTCAGAGACTGGAGCGCAGTACTCTACCCACTGAGCTAAATCCCAGCCCCTTTCATCTGAGTATGTTTACCATTAAAGTACCTCATGATGTTTCATTGATGAGTTGCCAGGTTGCCAGTTTGCAAGAGTTGTGACTTATTTTGAGTATCTTTGGTGTGGCTGATGGCTTTTTCACTGGTCTTGATCATTAATTCAACTTATACACCCTCTATGTTGCTCTTGTTCTTAACATTGACTGGCAGCATTTAGTACAGCTTGACACTAAACTTAAGTTCAGCTCTTGAATCACTCTAAAACATGGAATCAGTTTCTAACAGATAATCCCTAATGAGAATTTTTGCTCCAGGGTCCTTATATTCCTTTGAGGTTATAAACAGGATTTTTCGTACCTGAATATGTTGTTTTTCTAGCTGTGGGCATGTCTTTATTAGATCGCCAAAAAGATTTTTGGCTCCAAAAATATAGTGAATATTCTGGAAATAAGTTCTGAACCAGGAGCAGAATCACAGAAACCCTTGAGATTTTTTTATATTGCTATTGATTTTTCTCCCTCCTCTATTGGCATATGTGGTCTGCATTGGGAACAATGTATAAATACCTAGTTTTAAATTATCATAAATACATAATTATTTCAGAGGGCTTAGGGATATAATCAACCTCATCCCCTGAGGCATAATTTAACATATTCTAAGTTGGGGTGAGGGCTAGGATTTAGCTCAGTTGGTAGAGCACTGCACTGCAGCCTCTGAGGTCCTGAGTTCAATTCCCAGCACCACAAAAATGGGAGAAGGACCTGGCAATCCACTCCCAAGGCAATCCCCAAACAGTCAGCCATTGAAAACCCTATGAGGGTCGCTATAAGTTGGATACCGACTCGATGGCACCTAACAACAACAACAACATGTTGGGGTGAAGGGAAACAGGAAGAAAAAAATAAGATTTAAATATGGAGAGGGGACAAAACCAAAAATCTAGACACTTCCCACAAGCTTTCATCATGACATCAGAATAGTCATAGGGTTTTATTCTTTAAGATGAAACAGAGTCTTTCTCAGACATCACGCATTCACATGTAAAGTCCGAAAATATAAAGGGATCAGCCTTTGGTCTGCCTTTTTCCACCTCCAGGTCAAGTGCAATCAAGAGCGGACTCTAAAAGAAGGCATAAAGACCCAAACAAATGCATGAATTATGTCTTTGAGGAAGAAAACAAAAAGAAGCAGGAAATTATCCTTTCTCAAGTCTTTTAACCTCCCTGACACTCTGGCTCATATTCATCATGGATAAGGAGTTACTAACGTTAGAAGTTCTCAGCGGTCCCTTTCAACTCTAAAATCCTTGGATTTCTGTGATCTTGCAGTTTCATTATTTTTTTATTAGAAATTTTTAATGTACATCATAATGTGATTCATTTTGACATGCTTTTCATTGTGACAATTTTCATATATGCAATTTGATAAACATTATTCATATAGGTTACCCCTTACCCTCCCCTATGTTTTCCCCCCTCCCCCCTTCCTATCTAAGTTTCCCATCTAAGTCTTCTCTATCTTTTACTTAGTAGTATTTTTCTATATGTCCTTGGGTTCCATTTCTGTTTAAGATAGAAACTTTTCCTGTAGTGATCTTTGTTTTTATCTTGTTAGAACAATTACATGCGATTTCTAGTCCATTTATATTGACCTCATTGTTATCTTCCCTCCCCCCCTTTTATTATGATCTGACCTTTGAGTAGGATTTTTCCTTCTTGTAATTTTGAGTCAGCTCTCTCATATGAGTGAAAACATGTGTTGTTTCTCTTTCTGAGCTTGTGTTCGTTCACTTAAAATAATTTTCTCTAATTCCATCCATTTTGCTGCAAATGACCCTATTTCATTTTTCTTGATTGCTGAATAGTATTCCATTGTGTATATATACCATATTTTTTTATCCATTCTTCTGTTGAAGGGCACTTTGGTTGATTCCATATCTTTGCTATTGTGAAAAGCGCTGCATTGAACATGGAGATGCAGGTGTCTCTGTGGTATGATGACCCATTGGGTAAATTCCCAATAGTGTTATAGCTGGGTCATATGGTAGATCCAATTTTAGTTTTTTGAGGTACCTCCATATTGATTTCCATAGTGGTTGCACCAATTTACAGCTCCACCAACAATGTAAAAGTGTTCCCTTTTCCCCCGCAACCTCGCCAGCATTTGTTGTTGTTTGTTTTATTGATCTTGGCCATTCTTACTGGTGTAAGGTGAAATCTCAGCGTTGTAAAATCTTCGCATTTTATACATCTGACAAAGGTCTAATTACTAGAATTTATAAAGAACTCAAGAAAAAAAACCCCAAAAACCAAACAGCCCAATACACAAATGGGCAAAGGAACTGAGAAGACAGTTCTCAAATGAAGAGGTCCATAAAGCCATGAAACACATGAAAAAGTGCTCAACATCCCTAGCCATTAGGTTTCATTATTTTTCTTTCCTGTCTCCATAAGCCATCTTGTCCTCAGCCTGCTGGGGACCTGGAGCTCCTGCATCCCTGCCCCCGCTCTGTGGGGCCAGGGACCATGGATACCCTAGGGTGTCTCAGATGAGGGCCACCGGAGGATCAACTTCATGCGCAGGGTTTGCAAATACACATGTACACGCTCATGCAAAAGAGCCCCCTGTGATGCACTTACCATGTCCCTTTACCATGTTGTTGTTAGGTGCTGTCAAGTCAGTATCCGACTCATACCAGCCCTGCGTACAACAGGTGAAACATTATTGTCAGTGCATCTTTGCTGTTCATAGGGTTTTCAATGGCAGATTGATTTTGGGGAGTGGGTTGCTGGGTCCGTCTGCCAAGCCTACAGCACCTGGGGTTCCCAAGCGGTCTCTCATCCAAGGACTAACCAGGGCTGACCCTGCTTAGCTTCCGAGGTCTGCGGGATCAGATGCCACAGGGCTACGGCTGCAGGTATTTGTTGTTGTTGTTGCTAGGTGCCATCGAGTCAGTATCCGACTCATAAGGACCCTACATACAACAAGGGAAACACTATTGTCAGTGCTTCTCTGCTGTTCATAGGGTTTTCAATGGCAGATTGATTTTGGGGAGTGGGTTGCTGGGTCTGTCTCCCAAGCCTACAGCACCTGGTGTTCCCAGGTGGTCTCCCATCCAAGTACTAACCAGACCTGACCCTGCTTAGCTCCCTAGATCTGATGGGATCAGATGCCACAGGGCTACTGCTGCAGGCTCTTACCATGTAGGTGGTAGAAAAGGACAAGCCGAGCGTAGGGTTTAGCTCAGTGCTTGGGAACAGAAGACCTGCAAGCTGCCCATTTGGGGATCACCTAGTAGGGCAGCAGCTGGGAAAGGTGTGGCCAACTGACATGAGCAGACTGCACATGCAGCCTGGAGAGCTCGGCAATCTCTAGCCCTGTTTCCTCCTGCCTGGGTGTGCAGGGCTCACAGGAGGCACAGGAGTGTCTGGGACAGGAGTGAAGACGCCTGTCAGACACAGATTTCGAGTTTGGGAGCCCCAGACAGGCATGCTAGGAAGCGCTCCTTACCCCGCAGCTAGGCAGCACAAATGAACAGCCAGCAAATGATGCCCCTCCATCCCCGTTGCAGCTGCCTCCAAACCCACACAGGCCGCTGCCTGCATTTAAGACAGTCCCAGCCCCGCGTGGTCATTGGTGCTGCTGGGAAATCAGCTGTCAATAAACAGGCTGCCTCCAGGACAACGGGCCTCGCTCGTCCCCATCGCTTGAGTCTCAGTTAAAGGTAGCCGAGGGAACACTCATATTCATGGCGGACGCGCTGGTTCTCTGGAATGGGAGAGTAGGGCGGTGGATGGAGCAGTTGAAGAAGATTGGACTTCCTGGGAGGCACAAGCTAATCTGCAACCATAAAAGGCTGTCATTGCTCTCCCTGCGCCCACACCAGTCTGCAGGTAACCAGGTCTTCTCATATCTTTCTGGCTCTGCTCTCTCCCACACAAAATGGCCGTGATAATGTGGACCACTTTCTAACCCCTTTACAGGAGGTCTGGGAAAACATAGAAAGTGCCCAGTACTTGGGCTGGGATTTAGCTCAGTTGGTAGAGCACTTCTCTGCAGTCTCTGAGGTCCCGAGTTCAATTCCCAGCACTGCAAAAATGGGAGAAGGACGTGGCAACCCATTCCCAAGGCAATCCGAAACAGTCAGTCATTGAAAACGCTTAAGGGTCGCTATGAGTCGGACTCGACTCAACGGCACCTAACAACAACAATGACCCAATACTCACCCAGGTATTTAGGATTCCCAAGTGACTCTCTTCTTTGGGTTGCTAATAGCAGTGACTCCACTATCGCACAGAGAGACCCATGAGGAGGCAAGGCTGACTCACATGCTCCTGTAGTCGGACACGTTGAACCTGTCCCCACAGAGTAGCCTCATGCCAGGTTGCTCGGCGCAGGAGGAGGGCCCATTCCCCCATATGCGTTCCTCCCTCCTTCTAGTTTTCTAGACGTGGGTAGAGGTTGTCTGTATACAACAACCAGGAAAGGGGGATTACCAGAAGATGCGGATGAAGGAGGCCTTGCAGTGCGATTGAGTCCTACATCTGTGATTCCACTGTGTGTCTTCAGAGGCAGCCTTTGTACGTGGCCACTTGGCATGAGGATAACAATTTGTTCCCTTTCTCTTGTTGTTGTTGTTGTTAGGTGCCATCAAGGCGAGTCCGATTCATAGCGACCCTCATAGGGTTTTCAATGGCTGACTGTTTCGGGATTGCCTTGGGAGTGGATTTCCAGGTCCTTCTCCCATTTTTGCGGTGCTGGGAATTGAACTCAGGACCTCAGAGACTGCAGTGCAGCGCTCTACAAACGGAATTAAATCCCAGCCCACTTCCCTTTCTCTTATGACCTGGCAATTGATTGTTGGTGGCATCCTGGGACTCGGCACAAGCTGGAGGCGGATATGCTGAGCCTCTGCCTGACCTCTGAGATGACTTGCCTCTCAGCAGGTGCAGCCCGCTGCTGGGGTGGCATCACCCCCACCAATTTAGTGACTGGATTATGACAGGGGGTGATCATCCAGAGAAGCCACCCTACAGAGAAGCATTCCATGGATGCTAGAATCCTACCAGCTTTAAACATCGACTTAAAGGAATAGAAAGTTCTTAAAATAAAATGGTAAAAGTTCAAATGAGCAATTATCTTACAGCTTATTTTCATATCAAAAATGACTAATCATTCTTTGGGAAGGCCAGGCTCCTGCTGGCCTTCATATTAACACAGCATTTGGGCTTTCACTTAACACATATCTCAGATCCTCATTAACATTTACTACCATGTAATCAAGTTAATTCATTTTCTTTCACTAGACAGTGCCTATTTGGAAAGTTTGTTTGGCTGCTAAAACCATTACCTACCAGTTGCTAGGGTGGGTGGGAGTGGGTTCTGGAAGAAAGAAAAAAAAACCAATGACTAGAGGGTTCAGCTTGGGGTTAATTTGTTGTTGTTATGTGTTCTCAAGGTGGGTCCAACTCATAGAGACCATATGTACAACAGAATGAAGCACTCCCCAATTCTGTGTCAGACACATGATTTCTTTTATGTTTAAGGTCATTGCTGCACATTTTGTGTCAATCCATCTAGTTGAGGGTCTTCCTTTTTTTTCTGTCCTGCCACTCTCCCAAACTTGACGTCCTTCTTTAGCACTTGTCCTTCCTGGCAATATGTTCAAAATACATCAGATGTACATAGTCTAGCTTGTCTTGCTTCCAAGGAGCACTCTAGTTGCATTTCTTCTAGGACAGGACTGTTGGTTCTTTTGGCAGTCCATGGTATATTCATCTCCAACAGCCCCATAACTCAAAAATATCAATTATTCTCCTGTCTCCCTTATTCAATGTCCAGCCTACACAACCACATGACATGACTGAAAATACCATGGCATGAGTCAGGCACACTTTTGCCTTTAATGTGACATCTTTACTTTTCAGCATTTTAAATAGGTCTTTTACAACAGATTTTCTCAATGCAATGCTTCTTTTGATTTCTAGACTGCTTTTCCAGGGGTGTTGCTTGAAGAAGCAAGTAAAGCAAAATCTTGGACAACCTCAATCTTTCCTCCATTTATCCTGAGGCTGGGTACTGACCCAGTTGTGTGGATTTTTGTTTTCTTGATGTTGAGGTGCAATCGATACTGAAGACTGTGTTCTTTGATCTTGATCATTAAGTGTTTCAAATCCTCTTCACTTTCAGCAAGCAGAGTTGTGTCATCTGCATAAGGCAGGTTGTCAATGAGTCTTCTTCCAATCTTGATTCTGTATTCTTCTTCATAAAGTCCAGCTTCTTTATTATTTGCTCAAGCATAGAGATTGAAGAGATACAGTGAAAGGATACAGCCCTGACACACACCTTTCTCAACTTTAAACCAAGCAGTGTTTCCTTGTGCTATTTCAACAACTGCCTCCTTTTCCATGTACAGATACCTCATGAGTACAATTAAGTGCTCTGATATTCCCATTCTTCACAGTACGATCCATATTTTTTATGACCCACATGGTCGTGTGCCTTTGCATAGTCCATAAAACATTGATAGACATCTTTCTGGTATTCTCTGCTTTTGGCTAATATCCATCTGACATCAGCAATGATGTCTCTAATTCCACCGCCTCTTCTGAATTCAGTTTGATTTTCTGGCAGCTCCCTGTAAATATACTGCTGCATTTGCTTTTGAATAACCTTTAGCAAAATTTTGCATGTGAAGGACATTAATGATATCATTTGATAATTTCCACATTCAGTTGGGCCCCCTTTCTTGGAAATAGACACAAATATGGATTTTTTCCAGTCAGTTGGCCAGGTAGCCGTTTTCCAAATCTCTTGGCATAAACAAGTTAGCACCTTCAGTGGTTCATCTGTTTGTTGAAACATCTCTATCGGTATTCCATCAATTCCTGGAGCCTGTGTTTCTCCAATTCCTTCATTTCATCTTTCAGGACCGTTGGTTCCTGATCATATGCAACCTCTTGAAATGGTTTTCATCCACCAATCCTTTTTGTATAATGACATTCCTTCCATCTTTTTTTGATGTTCCCTGAATCATTTACTCTTTTCCCTATAGAATCTTTCACTATTGCCACTTGAGGCTTGAATTTTTCTTCAATTCCTTAAGCTTGAGATAACCAGAGTGTGTTCTTCCCTTTTGGTTTTCTACCTCCAGTTCTTTGCACATGTCATTATAATATTTGTTTTTTCCTCTTGAGCCACCCTTTGAAATCTTCCTTTTAGTTTTTGAACTTTGTCATGTATTCATTTCATTTTAGCTGTTTGACGTTCAAGGGCAAGTCTCAGAGTCTCTTTTGACAAGTCATTTGGTCTTTTCTTTTTTCTTGTCTTTTTAGTAACCTTTTGTTTTCCTCATGAATGATGTCTTTAAGGTCACACCACTACTCCATCATTATGTCTTACACATCCAATCTGTTCTTGAGGTGGTCTCTGAATTCTGATGGGATATACTCACAGTCATACTTTAACTCTTGTATAGTTCTTCTAATTCAATTTCAGTTTGAACCTGCATATGAAGAGTTGATGGTCTGATCCACTATTAGCTCCTGGTCTTGTTCTGACTTTTGATATTGAGCTTCTCCATCATCTGTTTCCTCAAATACAACCAGTTTAGTTCCTGTATGTTCCATCTGGTGAAACCCATGTGTATAGTCACTGTTTATATTGGTAAAAAATATATATTTGCAATGAAAAGGTCATTGGTCTGACAAAATTCTATCATACAATCTCCAGCATCATTTCTGTCACCAAGGCTGTAATTTCCAACTACTGAGCCTTCTTCTTTGTTTCCTACTTTTGCATTCCAGTCATCAGTAATTATTAGCTTATCAGAAGTTGCTGTCCATCAGCACATAATGCCCCATCCCCATGAATTTGTGTGCCAGAGTTTCACATGCCCCTCATCTGTTTCACACCACCAGACAGCTGAGTGTCAAAAGAACAAGCTCTTTTTAAATTTACATTAGTTAAAGAAAACTAGAGTTATTAGTAATATGTGGCCTTTAATTATGCCAGGAAGAATGTCAGAAATACCATTTATCCCAAATGCTTTCTTCCGCATGCCATTGCCAAAGTGTGAAACCTGTCCACAGTTTCCATACATGATTTTCATATGCAAACATTTCGTTTTTCTGTTGATGAACATTTTTTGGAACTCATTTAAAAACACTTAAGGTGTCTCCTTCTGTCACTCTGAACACCATGGCTCAGCTAGCATTGGATAAGTAAGACTGGTTTTGTTTCTTTTTGTTTTGTTATCTTTGGTTAATTTGTTTGTCACTGGCAAGTAATAAATGTCTGTTTTTGTGGGTATGTTAGCCAGCCTTCCATTGCTGTGACAAATATGAGAGAGAAACAGTTTGAGAGGAGGAAGGATTTGTTCTGGCTCATAGTTTCAGAGGTTTGGTCCAAAGTCAACAGGATCTGTAACTTTGAGCCTGAGTTGAGGCAGAATATCATGGTAGGAGGAGTCTATGGCAGAGGCTGTTCACCTCACGGCAGCAAGGAAGCAGAGAAAGAGAGAGAGAAGGAGAGAGAGAGAGAGAGAGAGAGAGAGAGAGGAGAGAGGAGAGAGAGGAGAGGAAGGGACCAGGGATAAGATATCCTTCAAAAGCATGCCCACTGTGACCTCCAATCTTTATCCAGGCCCCATCTCAACCACCTCCCAATAATATCATCAAATTATGAATCCCAGTTAATCCATTGATGAAGTCAGACCTCTTAGGACCAACTATTTCTCAATGACTGGACCCACCATCTAGGGACCAAGCCTTCAGCACAAGATATATATATCATCACAAGGGATAACATTGTGTTTTATATTATAGAAAGATTCATTTATGCTGTAGATATAAATGTTTATATTATAGAAAGATTAATTTAAGCTAATTATATATCTATCATTTCACCAACTCATTATCTTCATAGTGAGAATATTAAAAATCTGTCCCTTTATTAGTTTTTAAGCACTATGGGAATATAATTGACATAAAGTAAATTGCACATATAAAATTTTAAATTTGATAAACTTCATCTTGTGGCTGCACCATAAAACCATTGCCACAATCAAGTGATCTGCCTGTACAAAACATCCAACTTTTCCTCATACCCTTTCAGAATCTTTATCCTAATCTTTGTGCTGGTTAATCTTGTGTCAAGGTGGCTGGGTCTTGGTGTCCACATATTTGGCCAAAATGAATCTGGATGTTTCTGTGAAAGTGTATTTTGAATGGTGTTGATGTTGGTGTTGTTGCTAGGTACTGTCAACTTGGTCCTACTCATAGCAACCCTAGGTACAGCATGGCAAAACACTACCTAATGCTGTACCATCCACATTATCTTTTTATATTTGTGTCCATTGTTGCAGTGATTGTGTTTCTTCTCATTTTGAGTCCTGCCATTCAAGCAAGTGGAGGTACCTGAGGCTTTTACTCCATTCCCATCATTCAGGTCAACTCTACTTTGAGGAAGCAACTCTTCCCCAGTCATCTCGTAAATTCTTTCCAGACTGGGGGGCTTATTTTCTGGCCACTATATTTGACAGTACTTCTCTGCTACTAATAGGGTGTTCAATGGCTAATTGTTACAGGAGTGGGCTGCCAGGTCCTTCTCCTTCATCTGTGTCAGTTTGGAAGCTCAGCTGAAACTCTTCTACCAATGGTAGCCCTGTTGGTATCTGAAATGCCAGTGGCATAGCTTTCAGTATTACAGCAACATACTGGCCCCCACAGTGCCACAAGCCAACAGACACATGGGGATTTTCAATGATATGAACCTTTCAGTCAGTCTTGGAGTAAAGAAGAAGGCCCTGTAGAGTGTGGATGGGCCTCATCCAATCAGTAGAAGGTTTTAAGAGAACCAAGGGTGGCTTTCTCCAAACAGGAAGGAATTCTGCCTAAAGCCTGCCTGGGCACTCTTCCCAGGTCCCCAGCCTGGTTGCTACTCCACTGGATTTTGGACTTGCTTGTCCACAATCATGTGAGCCAGTTCCTTAAACCAAACCTCCCCTTTGTGTACACACACACACACACACACACACACACACACACACACACACAGCATGGCCGCTCTGTTTCCCTGACTAATACACTCCCAACTCCCTGCCGATGTTCTGTCTACCCCCACACTTGTTATCCAGGCAACTACTCATATCCTTTCAATCACTATGGCTTATTTCAGATTTTAAAGAACTTTATACGAATTCAATAAGACAGTGTCTGCAACAATAGGCTCCAACATCAATAAGATCATGTGCCTGGCACAGAATTGGGGAGTGTTTCGTTCTGCTGTATATAGGGTTGCTATGAGTCAGACCTGACGCTGTGGCACCCGACAACAACGCACTCCTTTATTGTCTAGGTTGTTTCATTCAGCACAACAATTTTACAATCATCAATATTGTTAGAAGAATAGATTTTTTAAAAAATTACTGAGTCATATAGTGCAGTATATAGATACATCTTTTAAAAATCCATTTATCTTTGTGTGGATCTTTGAGGGTTTTTTCCCATGTGGGGGCTATTATGAATAAGTCTACCATGAACATGTGTACACAAGTCGTTATATGGCCACGTGCTTTCATTCCTCTTGGGCAATTGCCGAGAAGGAGAAAACCTAAGGAGTCACCGGGTGGGTGCTTGTTGCTAATAAGCTCTTAACTCAGTGCTGTTCCTCTATTTCTTTCTTTTGAAAGAGCAGAAGCCTAATTTATCATTCTCCTATAAACTCTAGCTTTCAGTTATGATTTATTTCATTTTTAGAATTGAGTACAACTTTTTGGATGACTATGTACAGGTGTGTCTTTGAAAGTCTAAAAAAAATAAATCTACACTCTGAGATTGGAAAAAATAAACTTAGTTTATTTTTAAAAAGAGTGCTATTTTACATTCTTTACATTTAACTGCCGCCCGTGAGGGACAGAATTAAAATTCAGTTTCCTGGATGAATACAACTCAAAGCTTTTTTGTAGGTGTCAAACATTTTAAATCTATATCCAGTCTAAAATAAATGAAGGTCTTTTCTTCCCAGTTCTGAAACATCTGTAGTCCAATGTAGGACTTGGCAGGACAGAGGCAAACAGGTATTTGTTGGGTAAAATGCCAAGTGTCTACCACTGAAATGAAATTTCATGGACACGCAGAAAAGTAGCTGGAAGCTGAGCATTTGATAAACTTCCTCACAAAACTATTACCAGCTTGTTTATTTTTCTGCTTTTCTTCCATCCATATTTGTTTGCTTTTGTGTGTATTAAGGGAGTTTGTCCCCACACCAGGTCTTCCCCATGGATAAATATCTTTCATCATCTTCCTTGTTGGCTGAGCTTAGTGACTCAGAAGGAAAACATATTAAGTTCTGGGACATGAAGAGAAACATTATTTGAAGTGGTATTGTCATTGCTTTGTAAGTGAATTCCTGGCTTATCTGGAGCATCAGAAAGATCATTATAAAATAAATAAAATAACACCAATCAGTTATTGAGCCCTAAGGCACCATCAGATAGGAATAGTAATAAATCAGCCTGATAGCCTTAAAAACAGCTCTGATTTTTCTTGCTAATCAAATGAGATCAGACCCCAGCTATCACTGCAGGAGAAAAGCCAAATTTAATTAGCTTATCCAACAGTGTCATTTAGTAAATCCAAAGCCTTCCAAAGGTCAATGAATCTTGCCTTATCATCTCATTATCTCTCATCACTAACGAGGTACCATTAACCAGCCCCCCAGCACAGCTATTTCAGTGCACCCTTTGTAACTTTAAAAATGGCGTGCTTGGGAAAGTCTATTTCTTACTTCCAATTCTGCTTCCAAAGTGCTTTAACCACAAAATTCATCCACACTGCTTCCAACCCCAATGATTTAAGTAAAATGTTGCCATTGCTTCATTTATCTGCTGGGTTTGTATTTACCAGGTGTCAGGCATTCTGGTACAAACCCATGGCTTTGTGAGTGAATGTAGTTCAATGCAGGGCTTGGCAAGACAGAACTTTGCAGTTTGGACCTCAAAGGTTGTGTGGTCTCTCCTCTGGCAACATGGCGAAGTCTCTTTAGAATGTCGCATTTAACATGTTTTTGAGTGTCCACTTCGTGCATAGGACTCACTTACTATGTGAGGATGTTGATGAGTAAGAAGACCAAGTCCTGACACAAGACTGTTTCCTGCAGTGATTACAATGTCTTAAGAAAGGACAGACAGCCAGGTGCGGTGGAGCACGCCGTAATCGCAGCAGCTGGGGAGGCAGAGGCAGAAGGATCACAAGTTCGAGACCAGAGGCAGTGAGACCCTGTCTCAAAAAGTAAAAAAAATGGGCTGGGGTTGCAGTTCAGTGGGCCAGCACTTGCAGAGCATGCAAGCACGAGGCCCTGGGCCCAACCCCCAGTACCAAAAAAATAAAAAAAGGCAGGCATAAAACACCAGGCAGGTTGATGGGAGAACTAATGTTGGGCTGGGATTTGTTTCAGTTGGTAGAGCTCTGCGCTGTAATCTCTGAGGTCCCGAGATCAATTCCCAGCACCGCAAAAATGGGAAAAGGGCCTGGCAATCCACTCCCAAGGCAATCCTGAAGCACTCAGCCATTGCAAACCCTAGGAGGGTCTCTATGAGTTGGATACCAGCTCGACGGCACCTAACAACAACACAGTTGTCTGGCTAAATAAACAGAGGTGAGTTTTCAGAGGATTGAGAGAAAAATTGCCAGAGGCCAGACACCTTAGAGAGTTGATGGAGGAACTGGCCCTTGAGGTATGAGCTGTAGGGGATGTGAGGAGGGGAAACTGCAGGGGAAGGCAATGCCCACCAGGTGCAGGAATGTGTTCTGAGAAGAGCAAGTGAGGTCAGCTTTGTCAGAGCAGCAAGCTCCAGGGCAGCACCTTCATGAATGTTTTGTCAACAAATCTCTTTAAGCACATGATGGTCAGGTGGTAGCAATAGAAATAATAATAGAAAAAATAGCAGGAGTAGAAACCATAACACATGCCATTTTAATGTCCCACACTATTTTTCACGAATATTTTTCATATATTAATTAATTAAATTCTCACAACAACCCAGTGAGGTAGTGTGGTTATTACCACTCTTCAGCAGATAGCACAACACTGCAGCACAAATGCTTTAAGTAAGGTTTACCCGTGGTCCATTAGCAAATAGTGGGTGATCTGCAGTTTGGGTTGAAAGTGATCCTGCCTCCCCTTTGCCTAGAAAAACATGTGTTCTGCATTTCCTACAGAATTTCAGAAGGGCCATGGGCTTCATGGGTTCCAACACCTTCAGGTTAGTTTTGATCTATGATGTAATTGGTAAAAAGTATTGGATTCACATTCATCTACAATCTTGAATGCTAAATGGTTTCTGTAGGAAATGAGGAAGAAGAAACATTCCTAAGCAGAGAAATGACATGTTTGGACAGAAAGTAACCATTGTCAATCGATTGCTATATTTGAGACACCTGTCAGATTTTTGCAGGAGTTAATTCCTTCCCCCCAAAGCCTTATCTCTTTTTTCCCACCTTATCATTCCTTGGAACTGACAGATAAGGAACCTGTAATTTTCCCATTTAGCTCAGTTGGTAGTGCACTGCTCTGCAGTCTCTGAGATCTCGAGTTTGATTCCCAGCACCGCAAAAATGGGAGAAGGTGGCAACCCACTCCCAAGGCAATCCCCAAACAGTCAGCCATTGAAAACCCTATGAGAGTCGCTATGAGTCGGGCACGACTTGACGGTACCTAACAACAACAATAACAGTTTTCCCAGGGTCACTGTAGGAGGCAGACTCTGTCCCCGTCTCTCACCTTCAGGTAACATAGATCTACACATTTTATCAGCTCTTAGCATCTGTGAATCCTGGCGTTTGTGAACTGCCCATTAATGACACCCATTGGCCATCTTCAGAGACAAGTAGCAGTAGGCGCTGTGTGTGCTGTTGAAGAGAGTGGGAGCCCTGGGAATTCAACAGCCTCCTAAGGGCACCACCAGCACCTGCTTCAGGCCAGCCACAGGTGGGGATGTCCTCACACGCTGGGTCTGTGCTGAGTCAGGACACCCTCAGTGATGGTCCTCTTGATTGCCAACTAGACCGGATGGAAAGAAGCATAGAAAATCGGTAAGGCACACTGCTAGGTGTGTCTGTGAGGTTGTTTCCAGAGCGCATCAGTATGTCAGCACGTGGACTGGATGGGAAGGACCCGCCCTGAATGTGAGCAGCGCCTTCCAATAGGCTGGGAGCCCGGACCCAACAAGAACCAGAAGGGGGAGCTCTTGTGCGCACTGCTCAGCCTTCAGCAGGGCTGCTGTTTGGTGCTGCTGTTGCCGTGATGTCAGCCTCTAGAATCCTCAACCTTCGAACACAGACTCCCAGCATCAGCTCTCCAAGGGGCTTCCAGGCCTCCAGCCACAGGCCGGGGCTGCGCCATTGCTCGCCCTTGGGCTGAGGCTTCCAGCTTCTAGGACTGCGCAGTTGCTGGGTCTCCAGCTCTCCAGCCTGCAGGCAGCCATTGTGGGGCAACCCAGCCTCTGATCCTGGAAGCCAAACTACTCAACCCTCTCTTATAATTACCGTAGAGTCTCTGATACAATCCACACCCTTGCAACTGTCGTGTTGTTGTTGTTGTTAGGCGCCGTCGAGTCGGTGTCCAGCTCATAGCAACCCTCATAGGGTTTTCAATGGCTGATTATTTCAGGATTGCCTTGGGAATGGATTGCCAGGCCCTTCTTCCATTTTTGCGGTTCTGGGAATTGAGCTCGGGACCACAGAGACTGCAGAGTGGCGCTCTACCAACTGAGCTAAATTCCAACCCTGCAACTGTCGTAGAGGGCTAAAAAAATCAGATACAGATTAGAATCCCAGGCAGATCAGATTCATGGTCAGGAGCTGGGTTTGGGGAAAATTACAGAAGGGCCGTCCGTGTCCTAAAAACAGCATAATGCAATGGTGCAGATCAGAGCCAGGTGTGGATGAGATTGGAGAATGTACGGTACAAATGTTCTATGAATTCTGCTCCTCTTGAGACCCCCAACTAGCGTCCCCTGTTAGAATGGCTGCAGACTCTTCTAAGTCTTCATCAGAAATTCCCCCATTCTCTGCCCTGCTTTCCTGACTCCCAAGTTGTTGTTGTTGTTGTTAGGTGCTGTAGAGTCGTCTCCGACTCATAGCGACTCTCATAGGGTTTTCAATGGCTGATTGTTTCGGGATTGCCTTGGGAATGGGTTGCCACATCCTTCTCCCGTTTCTGTGGTGCTGGGAATCAAACTCAGGACCTCAGAGACCGCAGAGTGGCGCTCTACCAACTGAGCTCAATCCCAGCTCTGACTCCCAAGAGCACCCCCTAACACCCCGCTTGGCCTGGAACCTGTGGTTCTGGAGTCACTCCTGGCAGATCCACAGCACGCAGTCCTGCAGTGGGCCTATAGTGCCCTGGGGCGGGGTTTGATCTGCGCTCCCTGGCTTCCACACAGCACGAGAGCCACCAGCGGCAGATGGAGTGATAATACCTTCCGCTGAGGATCAGCGTCTAGAAATCAATTCTTTATATCTGGCTTCATTGTGACTGACTAGCGCTATGGACTCCAACCAGCGGAGGTCTTGTGAGGTAAAAACATTTGAAGGTGGAGTTGAACAGAGCATCAATTACCATACATTGTTTTTTTCAATCCAGCTTCTAGGCTGGATTTTCAAGTATGTGGAGTGGGGTCCAAACGTGTGGATTCACACAGTGAGTAAAACTGAGGGCATGGATGCCAAAGGCTTCTGATAGCAGCCCAAGGAGGAGGATTTGGTGGTAAATTTAAATGTTATGAATGAGCCTGGAGGTGCTGCAGACATACCGTCCAACTACAGAGGTGGACTTTTCTGTTTTTGAACTTTTTTGAGACAGAGTCACATAGTCCAGGCTGGCGTGGAATTTGCATGTAGCCCAGGGTGGCCTCTGACTCATGATCCCTGCCTCTACCTCCCAGGGGCTGGACTTGCAGGTGTGTGCCACCATGCCTGGCCCGAAGGAGCATTTTTTATCTATCCTTTATGTTTAATTTTTATCTAAGAAAAAATACTTAAACCAAATTAAAGATCTGTGAGGCAAATGATTTGATGAAAGCAAAGCGTACTGATAATCAGAGTTTAATGTGTAGCAAGTTTGCAGTTTAATAAAACATGGATATAAGTTTATTTTAATCTAGATATATTTTCTCTAGAAAGCTTACCTAGATAAAGTACTCAGACCTTTAAAAAAGAGATATGGGTCTTTCCCTTAAGAAAACCCCACTCAGCATGGTTTTTAAAAGGGTATTCCATAGCTAGGCAGGGTGGCACATGCCTATAAGCCCAGCAACTTGGGAGGTGGAGGCAGGAGGATCGCAAGTTTGAGATCAGAGGCAGTCTGCATAAGTTAGTAAGACCCAGTCTCAAAAATTAAAAAAAAATAAAAAATGGGCTGGGGGTGCAGCTCAGTGGTCCAGCACTTGCAAAGCATGCAGGCAGGAGGCCCTGGGTTCAACCCCCAGTACTGCAAAAAAAAAAAAAAAAAGGATTACCATTTGTGTTAGGAAAGTTAGTTTCTTTACCAACAGATGATAAAAATAAACAGTACTTTAATAGTATCTTTCCTATTTTTATATCAAAACATTTTATAGCCTTTTAAATTACGCATTCTATTCCTCCATTAGGTCCACATGTGGGACTTTAATACATTTTTTGTATCCGTGAAACAGAGAATATGCCACAAAATGAGGCTGGGAACAGGAAAAAGGACCGCAAAGCCGAGCATCTCCAGACAGGGCTGGAAGAAGTGGTGGGATGGGGTGTCCCAGGGAAGGCCCCCTCCTTTTCCCAGGAATGAAATCCTTCCTCCCATCCCAGGCCTGAGTCTGCACTGAGCCCACAGCACCCAGCAGGAGACAGCGTGGTTGTGACCAAAGTATGTGGGACTCCGTTACACAGACACTCAGCGGGAGGACCCAGTTGGGAAAAAGAGCAACCTTCTGGAAATGCAGACATTAGCAACACGGCGAGGAAAGCTGTAAGGAGCGCGAACCGCTTCAGAACGTCTTTTTTGAAATAGAAGCAATAGCCGGGCAAGATGGCGCATGCCTGTAATCCCAGCGGCTCGGGAGGCAAAGGCAGGAGGATCGCAAGTTCAAGACCAGAGGCAGTCTGGGTAATTTAGTGAGAACCTGTGTCAAAAAGTGAAAAAAATGGGCTGGGGTGCAGCTCAGTGGTCCAGCACTTGCAGAGCATGCAGGCGCGAGGCCCTGGGTTCAACCCCAGTACCACAAAAAAAGAAAAAAAAAAGAAGAAAGAAAAGAAAAGAAAAGGAAAAAGAAATCAAAGAGATGAGTCTCCTATGGAGACACCCTGTCACTTTCCTCAACCCCTGTCCAGAAGGCAGGTGCATCTCTATAAGGCACAGAACACGGCCAGCGCATCTTTCGGTTTCCCAGAGTTTATCAGTGACAACGCGCTTGTGTTGAGTTCCGTCAAGAGCCTGAATGACAGTGAGAACGTTTGGGGAGGGAGGAAAATCAGTGCATATGGGATGAAGTGACAATTTCTTAATGGAAAACCTAAAAAGGCAGATTTCCAGCCAGAATTTTTAATTACTGCCTAATCCAGACAGGCCGAGCCATCTGTGGGCTGGGATCTCATCCCCACGTTTGGGGAGTGCCTGGTGATTGGCCGGCCGTGTGTGAGAGAGCCATCTCCAACTGACAGCTGTCACCTGTCAGCCTTCCAGCTGCAATGATGAGCACAGTTGCTATCAGCTGTCAATGGGCCATATGGAGTGCTCAGTAAATGAACAGGCTGCAGCCGCCTCACACAGACGAACCAGCACGCTGCTCGCCAGCCCCTCTGGCTCCTAGGACCCGAGCCCTGGGTGTGCCGCAAGGGAAGGTGTGGGGGGTGTGGCCGTGCTTCTGACTTAAAAGACACTTTGTCTTAATCTGTACTGCAAACTTGAACTGAATAATTAAATACATTTTCTGTTGTTGTTAGGTGCCATTGAGTTGGTATCCGACTTATAGCAACCCTCTGTACAACAGGCGAAACACTATTGTCAGTGCTTCTCTGCTGTTCATAGGGTTTTCAATGGCACATTGATTTTTTGGGGAGGGGGTTTCCAGGTCCTTCTCCCAAGCCTACAGTATCTGGTGTTCCCAGGCGGTCTCCCATCCAGGTACTAACCAGGACCGACTTTGCTCAGCTTCCGAGATCTGAAGGGATCAGATGCCAGAAGGTTACAGCTGCAGGCTAAACCAATAAACATGCTGTGTGGGGGGGTAGAATGACAATAAACCTGCAAACAGAGATCTAGTATTGTCATGGACACTGGCCCTTAAGTCCCCCCAGGAGGGTGAAGTCTGTCCCTATCGAGAGCTCAGCTAAGAACCCCCACAAATGAGGCTTATGTTCGAGGTTCACCCCATGTGAGAGCCTTTTATAGATAAGCAAACTCGTGAGTACATTATTTTTAAGAAAAAATATGTAAAGTGTGCTTAAAATCTTTGAAATATAGCTCTGATCTTAGCCTGGTTTTCACATGTTCACATAACATGACATTTTCCCCTATAACTTTATATAGATATTTTCTGTTACTTTAAGAGAATATTCAAGAAGGTATTTTATGGGGAATTTCCTAAGGTAAAAGACTATCATGTAGCCTTTAAACTGTGGAATGCATTCATAGTAACTAAATTAAATTATAACTTGATATCAACCCCCAAACAATTATTATTTCTAGGACTAGAGTTGAGATCCAAGTGGATAGGAGCATCTTTATATAATTGAGGAATCAATTATCGTTTTTTAAAATCTTGAGACAGGGTCTTACTATGTTATGTAACCTGCCTGTGGCCTTGAACCTTCAGTCCTCCTGCTCCTGCCTCCTGAATCACTAGGATTACAGACATGTGTCAATACACCTGTTTGGAATCAATTTTCAATCCCAACTTTTCTGATTCCTTTTAGCTGTAGACAGTAATAAATTTATTTCAGTGGTTTTCAATTCTGGTTATGCATTAGACCAATTAAATAACAATCATCAGGAGCAGGTCTCAGGGATAAAAATGTTTTTTAAAAACTTCAGCATTCATTCAAAAGTGCAGTTGAGAGTCATTGCTTATAAACTTAGTTCAATCTAGCTTGGAGCAGAATGCTATAGGTATTAGGAGACCTAGGTCACTTCAAGTGGACAGAGATATAAAACAAGCTGTCGATGTCCTGTGTCCGGAAGCCTGTGCACCTGGGATGAAACCAGGCACCCCAGGGGCCCACAAGGCCCAGCCACCCCCGCCAGTTTCTGTATGCATCCATGTCATCCCAGCCATGTTCTGCGTAAGTATCCTGCAATCACTTCAGTTGGACCATCAGGACCAATGCTCTTCTCTGAGGCTCCAACCATCTTTAAATTCCTCTACTCTGTAAGAACAGATCCTCTCAGGTCACGGAAACATCACCTGTCCAGTGATGGCCAACTTCCTGGGACCACCACCAGGCTGGTCAACTGGTTTTTCGGCTACCCAGAAGAATAGGGATGAAAGTGCATGTGGTGAGGGTGGGCTTCATGTAAGCACTATGCCCCCTGCTCTGTGCAAATTGCTTTTGACCTCCTAGTGAGATGATGAGGTAAGAATTTAGGTAAAATTATTACCTTTTTGAAGACAAGAAAAATATAGCTCAATGAGGTTAAATAATTTGCTTGTGCAATTGCAAGGCAGCATGTCATCCTTGGCCTCTCTGGCTCCTACATTTGTCTGCTTTACCCACTGACTTGTTCTGCAGCTCCCATCCCTCAAACCAGGACCTAAAATGCTCTACAGCCCATGGCTCTGCAGCCCTGGCCCCACCCAGATCCACCCAGCTGCTCTTCGACTAGATGATGATTCTAGAGCCTGTGGCATCCTAGCCAAGGTCTAATAGGGCCAGGGCCACACGTCATCTTCTTTTTTACCACCTATCCCTCCAGGCTCCTCTGGACTATCTATATTTTGGATTCTGATTCTCAGCATTGCAAGTACATTTCAGAATGAGTTGTCTATGTGCAAATGCTTTATGTTTGATCAGAAAATAAAAGAGCCCGATACACAGACTGCCTTCACCCTGGCCTTTGGAACAAAGTTTTTTCTTATTGAATCTTGATGACTTTCATTAAGAATGAGGTTTATTTCCCTTAAAATGACAGGAAAAATAATTATGAATTAAATATTATAATAATGTTCATTTAATTTACTAGGAGTAATGAACCTCTAAGTTCAAATGAATAGGACAATTATATTTTAGGTTTTAAAAAGTGGAAGAAATAAACAGCACAGTGGGCTGAGAATCCACTTCATCTCTTATGTTTGGAGCTATGTGTAGGGTTACACTTCACTATCTTCAAAGAAAGCATTAAAATATTAAAAATACTTATTTGAAACTTTCAATACATTCACTTGCTTAATACGTTGTTTCTTTACAAAATGGAACACACTTATAAACTCAAAAAAGAAGAGAATGAGAAAATGACTTAATATTTTAGTTGCTGTATTTTATTTTACTCAAATTTATTGAAAAAGGCAAATAAAATTGAAGAACTTGCTAAACTTACAAAAAATTTCATATATATGTATATATATACATACATATATAAATTAATATATAAAGATATATAAGTTCCATATATGAATGTATACATACACATATACACATTTATATTTATATATATACATATACATATATATATAAATTCTTTAATATCCCTATAAAGGTAAATTATTTCAAAACCTTTAGAAGATGAGACATTACATAAAAAATGATAAATCACTTTCCAGAAGAGAAAATCATAAGAAGGTAATTATAGCTTGTGGCTAACATAAATCCACAGTGCTTCTAGCTGAACTGAAGATAGCAGCCAGCCTTCTCTTTCCCTCTGAGTTACCTAAATAGCATTTGTTTGATTTCACTATTTCAAAGCGCACTGTTCTTTAAACTCCTCCAATTGCTAAAAATACAAGGTCAAAATTTTGTTTGGGGACCGCGATTTATTTTCATTCTTTTAACCTCACTGTATAATTGCTTCTCTTTTTTCTTGACTGAAAGACTTTGTGCTCATTTTGTAAGATGAGCGATCTGGCAGTTCTCTTCTGAAGATCATTTCATGCGGTCCTCAGACTTTGCTCTCTTCACTGGAGTGATTATCTCCTGGTTACCCACACAGGAGTCATTCTGAGATTTTCTTTGTCTTCCTATCATAAATTACTTAAACTTTTCTTGAAACTGGTATCTTCTTTCTCAGATTTCGTTTTTTAAATTTGTTTCTTTGCTTTTATTATTATTATCATGATCATTACTATTGTTGTTATTCATAGTTTTAAAATTCTGTGCTTTGATTTGGCAGTGGCTTGTGTCCCAGGGTGCATGTGCTGGAGGCCTGGTCCCTGCTTTAGCGACAGGAGAGGTGTGCACTTTAAGAGGCGGGGCCTGGTGCCAGGTGATGAGGTCACTGGGGGCATCCTTGATGGAATCCTCCCTGACTGAGTTCTCTTCCTCAAGAGCAAGTTGTTAAAGAGAAAGTCTGGTCCCTCTCTGCTCTCTGGCCCCTTGTCCTGCTGTGTGATCTCTCCTGCATGGGATCCTGCTGTTGTCAAGCAGTTCACCAGGAGCTCTTCATCAGAACCCAGCAGAAACTGGCGCCATGTTCTCGAACCTTGGCAAGCATGAGCAAAATCAACCTCTTTACTTTGTAAATTGCCCAGCCTCAGCTATTTTGTTATAGCAACAGAAAATAGACCACCAGAAACTGTGTGCCAAAGTAAGCTTTCTGAATCTTTTACGTTGGAAAGCACCTTACTCTAGTCCTTGTGCTGGAAAGATGATGTGATTTTCTTCATTACTTTTGTCCCTCTGTTGTCATTAAAGAGTAGATATTCCAAATGTGAAATCTCTTGGTTAATATTTGCTCCTATTTTTAAAGAAATTGGAATTTTGCCCTATCTGAGGAATTCTGAAATGTCCAGCAGTTTACATTAACATTTGAGATTATTCTCTACTTTTCCAAAAATTCTTCAGAGTTTCTATTTGCTTAGAGAACTCTTCATTGGCAGTGCTATTTTGTTATTATTTTTATTAATATAGACAGTAATTTGTCTTTTTTCTTTTTCACTTTTGTTTTTTTTGAAACAAGGTCTCAATATGTCATACAGGTTGGCCTTGAACTCATGATCCTTTTGCCCCAGCTCCTGAGTGCTAGGAGTTCAGGTGAGTGCCACCATGCCTGGCATGGTACTCTGCCTTAAACCAGCATTTCAGATTTGCTTTTTCGTTTGGCATTAACTGCTCTAGGAAATGCAAATGCAGGGAAGACACCCCCTACCATCCACAAGGGATTAAGCATGCAAATAATCACAACACAGAACAATAAGGCACTTAATCTCAAGTACCTTGAACTAACCCCCATGTGTCTGTCAGTTCGCCATACTGTGGGGACTAGCATGTTGCTGTGATGCTAAAAACTATGGCCCCTGTATCACCAGCAAGGTCACCCAGGCGAGATATGTGTCAGTTGAGATTCTAGACTATGACAGACTAGGGAGAAGGATATGGCAAACCTACTCCCAAAACTCTCAGCCATTGAGAACCCTATGAATACCAAAGAAATACTGTCAGATATAGTGCCAGAAAATGAGCACCCCACATTGGAGGGTACTCAAAAGATGACAGGGAAGAGTTGCCTCCTCAAAGTAGAGTCGACCTTAATGACAAAAATGGAGTAAAACCCCATGTAATTCCATTTGCTGATGTGGCATGACTCAAAATGAGAATGAACAACTGTATTGTCCATTAATAGTTGGAATGTGGAATGTATGTAGTATGAATCTAGGAAAATTAGAAATCATCAGAAGGGAAATGGAGTGCATGAGCATCGCTATTCTAGGCATCAGTGAGTTAAAATGGACTGGCCTGGGCCATTTTGAATCAGATAATCATATGGTCTACTCTACTGGGAATGACAGATTAAAGAGAAATGGGGTTCCATTCATAATCAAAACAGATCTGTCCTGAAGTACAATGCTGTCAGTAATAAAATAATATCCATACACCTACAAGGAAGGTCAGTTAATATGACTATTATTAAAACTTATGCACCTACCACCAAGGCAACAAATGAAGATAGGGAAGATTTTTACCAGCTTGTGCAATCTGAAATAGATCGAACATGCAATCAGTGTGTACTGATAGTTACTAGTGACTGGAATACAAAAGTTGGAAACAAAGAAGGATCACTAGTTGGAAAATATGATCTTGCTGACAGAAATGATGGTGGAGATTGCATGATAGAATTTTGTCAAGTCAATGACCTTTTCATTGAGAATACATTTTTTCCACCAACAATATACATAGAATTCACCAGATGGAACACACCAGGAACCAAACTGACTACATTTGTGGAAAGAGATGATGGCAAAGTTCGGTATCAAATATCAGAACAAGATCAGGTATTGATTGTGGATCAGGCCATCAACTGCTCATATGCAAGTTCAAACTGAAATTGAAGAAAATTAAACAAGAGTACAAGAGCCAAGGTATGACCTTGAGTATATCCTACCTGAATTCAGAGACCACCTCCAGAATAGGTTTGATGTGTTACACAGTAATGATCAAAGACCAGACGAGTTGTGGTATGACATCAAAGACATCATTCATGCAGAAAGAAAAAGGTTATTAAGAAGACAGGAAAAAAAGAAAAGACCAAATGACATGTCAAAAACCCTGAAACTTGCCCTTGAATATTGAGCAGCTAAAGTGAAAGGAAGACATGACAGTTAAGGAACTAAATGGAAGATTTCAAAGGGCAGCTCAAGAAGGCAAAATAAAATATTATATTGAGCCAGGCATAGTAGCACATGCCTGTAATCCCACTAACTCAGGAGGCTGAGGCATGAGGAAGCAAATTTGAGACTAGAAGCAGCCTGCATAATATAGCGAGACCTTGTCTCAAGTGGTAAAAAAAAAATGGGCTGAAGGGGCAGCTCAGTGGTCCAGCACTTGCAAAGCATGCAAGTGAGAGGCCCTGGGTTTAACCCCCAGTATCACACACACACACACACACACACACACACACACACACACAAAATCAAATGTTACGGTGACATGTTCAAAGAGCTGCAGAGAGAAAACCAAAAGGGAAGAACATGCTCTGTTTTCTCAAGCTTAAGGAACTGAATAAAAACATTCAAGCCTCAAGCAGCAGTAGTGAAGGCTTCAATAGAAAAAATATTAAATGATGCAGGAAACATCAAAAGAAGGTAAAAGAAATGCACAAGAGTCATCGTACCAAAAAGGAATTAGTGGATGATCAACCATTTCAAGAGGTTGCACGTGGTCAAGAATGAGTGGTATTAAAAGATGAAGTGGAAGTTGCCTTCAAGGAATTGTGAAAACATTAGGCTCCAACAATTGATGGAATACTAATTGAGATGTTTCAACAAACATATGCAGCAATGGAAGTGCTCACTTGTTTATGTCAGGAGATTTGGAAAACAGCTACCTGGCCAATTGGCTGGAAGAGATCCATATTTCTGCCTATTCCTAAGAAACAGGATCCAACTGAATGTGGAAATTATCAAACAATATTATTAATATCACAAGGATGCAAACTTTTGCTAAAGATCATTCAAAAGCAACTGCAGCAGTATATGGACAGAGAGCTGCAGGAAAACCAAGCCGGAATCAGAAAAGGGAGGGGAACCAGGGACATCACTACTGATATCCAGTGGGTATTAGCCAAAAGCAGACAATACTAGGAAGATAGCTATGCTTTGTTGACTACTCAAAGGCATTTGACTGGGTGGATCATAATAAATTATGATTAACATTGCGAAGAATGGGGATACCCAAGCACCTAATTGTACTCAAGAGGAATTTGTAAGTGGACCGTGAGATAGTGTTCAAACAGAACAGGGAAACCTTGCATAATTTAAAGTCAAGAAATATGTGCATTGGGGTTATATTCTTTCACCATACCTCTTTAATCTCTATGCCAATCAAATAATCCATGAAGCTAGATTTTATGAAGGATGACACAGCATCAAGATTGGAGGAAGATTCATTAAGAACCCGCATTATGCAGATGACACAACTCTGCTCTCTGAAAGTGAAGAGGATTTGAAACATTTACTGGTGAAAATCAAAGAAAATAGCATTCAGTATGGTTGTGCCTCAACATCAACAAAACAAAAATCCATATAGCTGGGTCAGTAAGCAACTTTATGATAAATGGAGAAAAGATTGAGATTGTCCAAGATGTTGCTTTACTTGGTTCTACAATCAACACCCACGGAAGCAGCAGTCAAGAAATCAAAGGATGCATTGCACTGAGAAAAGCTGTGGCAAAAGACCTCTTTAAAGAGCTGAAAAGTTCAGATGTCACACTGAAGGTGTGCCTAACTCATGCCATGGTATTTTCAGTTGCACCATATGGTTGTGAAAGCTGGGCACTGAGCAAGGGAGACAGGAGAAGAATTGATGCTTTAGAATTATGGTGCTGGAGATGAATATTGAATATACCATGGACTGCCAAAAGAACCAACAGATCTGTCTTAGAAGAAGTGCAACCAAGTGCTCCTTCGAGGCAAGGATGTCTAGACTGTCTTACGTATTTTGGACATGTAGTCAGGAGAGACTAATCCATGGAGAAGGACATCATGTTTGGGAGAATGAAAAGACAATGACAAAAAAGAAGACCCTCCAATACATGGATTGACATAGTGTCTGCAACACTGTGCTTAGAAATAGAAAAGATCATATGCCTGGCACAGAATTGGGGAGTGTTTCTTTGTCTTGTATGTAGGGTCACTATGAGTCAGACCCAGCTCCATGGCGTCAAACAACAACCACCTTGAACTAAGATTCCTTAGTGCTAGGAGGTCTGAAGCAGGAAATGTTCCTCCTAGTGGCAACAGCAAGGAAAGATGCAAGAGGGAAGCATCACCTGAGTGGACTGGGTAGAACTGGAAATGAAAGAACAGTATCCGACCTGGATAGTATGATAGCCAGAAAAGGAAGGCAGCTGGGAAGGTGCCTAGGTGAGGGGCAGAGTGAGGTGTATTCTTCCAGCAATGACTGGACTCATTCCACTGGAATGGATGAACGTGTGGGGAGCGTCCCTCACCCTCTACATTCTGAGCACCAAGAATGAAGCTGTTTGGTACAGATGCGTCTCACCCAACGTGTGCTCTGAGCACAAAGACTTCCTAGAGACCACCATAAAAACCTACGTGGAATTCAGCCAAGTCAGTGCAATTTAATAAATAACATGTATCTGCACGTGCATATGTATGTCATGTGTGTGTATAGATACATATATTATATGTACAATATGAACATATACATGTATATATTACATATACCACAGGAAAAAATCCATATATATCTTACGTATGTAACAGGATCAAAAGAACCACAGGCTCTATTTTCCCTGGAGGTAGGTTAGTAGGTTAGGAGTTGGGGCTTGGTTGTGGAATGCCATCCTCGCATGTGATGCTGTAAAGGGGATGGAAGCTGAGTCAGAAAGAGACTAATGCCATTGAAGGTTTTACTTTTGCCAGCTGTTATTGTTGTTAGGGTCAACCCTACGTACAACAGCTGAAACACTATTGTCAGTCCTTCTCTGCTATTTGTCGGGTTTTCAACGATGGATTGATATTTGGGACTGGGTTGCTGGATCCTTCTTCCAATACTCCTGCTAGGGTAGATATAGAATGTGTTTTAGAAACATCAACCTGACAGTAGTTTATGGAATATGACAAGAGAGAAAGTATGAAAGCCATCGAGCTAATGAGGATGCTCTTAGGAAAGTCCTTTTGAGAAACTTAAGGTAAATGAAGAAAAAAGGAAGAGACAAATGCAAAGGTGGATGAGCAGAAGGATGGGCATAAGTTGGGAACTCAGAGTAAAGTACCACGGGGTCAAAGAGTAGGACTCAAGAGAGTGAGCCCAGGAAAGCAATGCTAGGGGTTTTGGTCTTAGAAGTTGGGGGTGATGGTAGCCCTCTATGAACCAGAACTCACCATCCATCATGAGAGATGGAAGGCACAGAGACTTTGCAAAAGTCAGCTCTACCAAATATCCACTCATGTTCCTGCCAGTAATGGTTGTAAAAACTTCACTGAGTCACTGTGGTTCTCTGAGCCTATTTTCTTCAATAAAATGGGATTTTACTGGGATTTTTAAATTTCAGATTAAAAATATACAACTTCCACTTGTTCTACATATTATTCTGGTGTCATTTCTTCAATGTCTTTATCCCATGTATTCACAAGCAATACGTAGATTCTATTTTACATGGGCAATGAGGCTAATCTTCCTGCACATCTTGCCTTGGGAGGGTTATTTTTTAATATCCCTTGGCCTCCCCTTCAAATTCCAGAGCAGAAGATCAAATGGAAGAATTTTAATATGGATTTCAGTTTTCTATATAAATCACCCTGTCACTTTGGCACAGCAGCTGAGTTTCCTCACATTAGCTGGAGAAGATCATGAATAAATTTGCAGCATGCTGCACAGGGGATTATGTGTACATGAAATAATTCTTATTGGCAATTGCTTTTATAACTCACTGCACAGAAAATTTAACACAGGGTCATAGAATCCCATCCCTCACTCTAGGATGAAACCTAAGAGCCACAAACACAGAGGCTAAAGAATGACTGCTCCCTGGGCAACCTGCCTTCTTTGCAAACCTGTTCAGTTGGCCCAGCTCAACACCAGGAGTGTATATCACTACTGACTATGTTCTTCAGGGTCTTCCCTTAGCTCTCAAATAAAATCATGCTCTTCAATCTGGTAATCAATATATGCCATAATCTAATTCAGGCCAGAGTTTTGTCATTAATTTAGAATGGTCTTGTACAGAAATGATGAATATGTGACTCACATATCACCATCACAGAAGGTGGCATTGTTGTTGTTGTTGTTGTTAGGTGCCGTCGAGTCGGTATCCGACTCATAGCGACCCTCATAGGGTTTTCAATGACTGACTGTTTCGGGATTGCCTTGGGAGTGGATTGCCAGGTCTTTCTCTCATTTTTGCAGTTCTGGGAATCGAACCTGGGACCTCAGAGACTGCAGCACCACGCTCTACCAACTGAGCTAAATCCCAGCCCCGATGGTGGCATTATGTGATGCTAAATAGTAAGCCTCTGCTCAAGACCTCCAGGTACTATTTTCCTCTTAACCATCATCAATGACAGAGTGGGCATTCAAGTTTAGATATGTGTGCTATTCTTTAGTGTCTTCTTTCTTTTATTTTCCAGTCTTTGTGTCTAGGACCCCTTGATGTTGGTCTCTAGCTCAGCTCAAACCCAGAATCTGGGGCCAACCATCCCAGTAAGGATAAAAATTTAAGAAGTTTTATATTATCATTTTATAGACTCAGAAACAAATCAGTCTCTTTATTAGTGCTACTCAGATCTGCTATTCTAGTTCTACTTACCATGTTTTTGATTTGTTACTTGGAATCTCTAGTACATGGTGCCAGATCTGAGTTCATGTCTTGCTTACTTGTTGATGAGACATCGTTTCTTTGGGATTTGACTGTTCCCTTCTTCTTACTGCTCTCTCCATGTGGCCAGAGTCCTGTCCCTTAGTGCCAACTGCTTGTCCCATATCCTGAAAAATGGAGCAACTTTTAGATTTGATTTAATATATTTAGGTATATTAACTTAACAACATATAATTATAATAATAATGATTAAAATTAAATATATTAGATAATTATTAAAATATATTTATGGACTTTATTTAGAAATGTCTTAATAATACACTGACTTGTTTTTAAATTTTTCATTTTCATTTAAAATCTCTGACAAATCAGTGTATTATTAAGACATTTTTAAATAAAGT
>VMDO01008227.1:0-85459 GCA_007922755.1 Pedetes capensis | reverse complement strand
TAGCAATGTATTTTCTTTTGTTCATTCTTCTTCTTATCTTTCTTACCCACTTCTTTGTTTCCTTTATTCATTTCAGTCAGCTAGGGTGGGTCCTAACTACACCCATGACCCCAGGTTGTGGTATATATGTAGTGACCTTTCTGAATTTTATTGTATATGAACATAAATTTCTTTCTTGCTTACTCTTGAATGATGTTTGGGGTTCTAGGTGTTTTCCCCTTCCGAAATTACTCAATTTTACTTGACCCTTCAGAAATATTATTCTATTGTTTTCTGCTGTTTACTGTTGCAATAAGAAATCTGATATTGTTCCCTTTCCACCAATGTCTCCTAGGGAATCTGTGGTTGCCTCTTTTCCTTTTATGGTGGTCTTGTTATCATTGATTTTCTAAAGTTTTGCTTTGAAGTAGCTGAGAATCACATGAATCTTTCCTATGAGTTTATAAGTGTTAGTCTTCTCTAAGGATTTACCAAGAAATGAGTCATATTATGCATTCAATGTCCCTTGGCTAATTGTGATTTCAAAATAGAATAAAATTTTGTTTTTGAATTCTGTTTGAGATCAAGGATCAAAATTTACTGATGAAAATGGTATGCAGATACTTCTATCCATTTTTAACCAAAGCCTAGAAAATAAAGAAGAGAAATAGATAAATCAATATTGCCTCTGGCCTTTAGAGATTTATTATTTTGTGATTTTCCAGCCCGAAAGAGAATTAAAAGCTATTTGGATTATATTCAGCTACATTATTTAATAACTGACTGTATCAATAAACCAATCCACAAAAGGTTTTCAGATGACCTTATGAGAGAACCAATTCCTGCTGTTTTAGTAAAGTTACAGAAAGTCGGTTTAAGCAGACCCAGCATACAAAGGCTTTGTGAAATTAGAAATCCAGGAACAGAATATTAATGAAATGACCTTAATTTTTCTGTCATCTTTTTCGCAATTTAAGATTAGAGAGAAAATTGCTCTACCTCCTTGTTCATTAAATGTGCTAGTCCAGTAATAAAATTTGGGCAATACTAGATTTGCAGGATTATATGCCAGGCTCTTACTGAAAACATTGTGTTGAAAGGAAATTGAATAAATATTTCACTTCATAATTTCAAAAGTGACTTCTCATTCATTATGTCATCATTCCTAGTAATGATATACAGAAAGTACTGCTATTCTTATTTTAATCAAAATGAAGCCTCAGGATGTCCCTCAAGTAATAGAAGTTAGATTAAGCTAGGTAACCTGGGTTTAATCCAGCACATCACACAGAGCCTTGTAAGTAGTAGGCATATTTACTTAAGTAAAGGGTAACAAAACCAGGATTCTGATGCCACACCCAAACCACCTTCTCCTTGTATAGCTGCCTTTACTTATATGGAATTACACAACTGTTGTAGAGGAGGCACAAAATAGTAGTTGGAATGAAGAAATTTTTCTAAACAGGAAATAAGGAGGAACTCTGTGATCCTATTTTGTGGATGAAGAAACCAAGACTTAGTTCTGGAAAAGAAACCTCCATGTGCCTCTCAGCTTTCCACATGTCTTGCAAACAGGGATACCAACCATATTTCTTATGAGCTGCCTTTACAAGGATATGTGGGCAGTGAGCAGACTTGGGTGGCAGACATAGTGATGCATCCAGAGCAAAGGTGGGCTGATTTATTGTTCAAAAAATAAACATAATGTTTCCTTCCAGGACAAAGGCCAGACCAGCTTACTGACCATTATCAAAGATTGGGCTTCCCTATGTTTATGACTTTTGGCTTATAAGGCATTGTGTTTAAGTGTCACCCGACCCTTTGCATCCTCAAATGGGAATTGGAGCTTTGAAAGAGTCAAAAATACAAGCTGGACATGGTAGCTCATGTCTGTAATCTCAGCGACTTGGGAAGTAGAGGTAGGAGGATCACAGGTTGGAGGCCAGAGGCAGCCTGTATAACTTAGTGAGACCCTATCTGAATTTTGAAAAAGTTAAGGGGGCTGGGGTGCAGTTCAGTGGCAGAGTGCTTGCAAAGTATGTGTGAGGCCTTGGGTTCAGAAAAAAAATCTGCTGGTATTCTTGCTATACTATTGCTATAGGTAATAAATTCTTTTTTCTTTGACCTAGGAGTCTCATGTCTTCTGCAAGTGTCCATGGAACTGTGGCAGACAAATATATTAGCTGGTAATTAGGGTCAAATCTCAGACCTTTCACAGCTGTTGATACTTAATAAGACTCAAAATCATGTAGCTAGCAAGTAGTGAAATTTGACCCCATGTGTGATGGACCTCAAACCCGGAGCTTGTGACTGCCACTCAGTAGCATTTCCCATGGAAACAACAGGCAGGATCTCATGGTGTCAGGGTATATACTGAAACTGTCTCATTATTACATTCTGAACTTATAACATCCAGACTTTATTTCATTTTCTTCTCTTTTATAACCCTTGAAATGATATCCAGCCTTACTCAAAGGCAAAGGAAATGGGTTACTTACACTGGTTAAGGGACAGGAGCAAGTCACCTGTCAACACATCAGACGGTTCCTCTGGGAACAATTCCCATTTTCCTATCAAAGCATCATTTGTTTAAGTGCCATGTTTTGAGTTGGTTCAAGATGCAAAGTGGTTATTGGGCACTGGAGGCTTGGTTTGATTTTGTTTGACAATTTGGCTTTTCCAATAGTATGTTGAAAAGTGTAGAGTTCTAAGAATATTAGACAAAATCAAACAAAAAAGATCAAAAGAAAGAAACCAAGAAGGTCCTAAATGTGAGTCAGAAAATTGCTGGCTCTTATATGACCTTTGAAAAGTCACTAAATTTCCCCAAGCTTTAACTTTTTAATCTCAAAAATAGAAATAATTATCTCAATGGGTTACTTTGAGGATCTGGGAGATAGTGTTACCAGATTTGGAATATAAAAATATACAGGTTATTCACTTATATTTTGAATTTCAGATATGTAGCACATAATGATTTAGTGTAAATGTGTCCCAAATATTGCATGTGACATACTAGTCTTCTGTACATCTGAAATTTAAGTTTAACTGGATGTCCTATATTTTATTTGCAGCACTGCAGGTGGAGAATATATCACAAAGCAACCCTGACTTGAGGACTTATAATGGAATGTTCTCCTGCAGGCCTGCTCCCAGGGGTGACTGGGAGGGCTAATGCAGCAAGAAGGGTAGAATAGGAATGGGGAGGGAGAAGCTAAGCCAATGCCCAACTGCAGGGGAGTCCTGCCAAGCAGAACAAAGCAGAGCTTCAGTCTGATCCTGCAGTGGGCTGTGGCATGTGACTTTCACGTCAGACACGTGTCTCAACCAGAAGGGGCGAAGATGGGCTTTGCTTTTCCTTCAACCTCTCAGTTCCTGCTTAAGGAGGACATCTATCTTTCTCTGATAACTGACAAAGCAGGCCCCCAAAGAATATCTCCATGTGTAGATCACTGAAAAAGGAAAGTTGTGTGTGTGTCAGGGGCAGGGAGGTTGTGCAGAGAGACAGCATCAGAGGCCATTAGGAAGGGATCTGAGGAGACCTGGGCAGAGGGCCAACAGTATTGGCTCCACTGCTCTCAAAACGATAAGAAGACTACATAGAGTTGATAATCACAAATTGAGGGGCCCTGGGAGACAAGAATTACAGTGAAAAAACCCAAGAGATAGTGTAACCCACCCCCAATAGTAACAGCTATCCTTCTTCTAATAGTTATTTGCCAAATTCTGACCCTCACTGAGAGGTTAGGCCCTATCTCCCATGTGGATTTGATGAGGTCCCCTTGAATCCAGGGAAAAGGCAGCCCCTACCAACAGACTCCTCTCTACTGAGAGCCCCACTGGAAGCAGCTGGAAACATAAAGTCACCAACTCTGAAGGGGCTCTCATGGGGAAACCACAGGGCATCCTTTGGAACTCCATGAAGTGTTACGTGGCTTTGTCTAATAAATAATGGTGAGAGGTTGAATGGCCTGAGGCTAATGACCAAATTACACACTTAAAAAAAACTCTGTAATTTAGAGGAAGTCTCCCAGGGGGCTGTGTATGCTGCCTTGCCCATAAAACTCTAAACATTAAAATTAAAATTAGTTAAAAGCTCAACTGAAAAAGAACATGGCTACTGAAATCATATGTTTCATTCATTTGTTTTTTCCTTGTCCCTCCTTCAAATAATACCTCTGCGACTAAAGGATTCTCTGGTATCACACTCACTCCTCCTCATCTGTGCATGAGACTCCTAGGATGAAAATGATAGGCAGATGGGCCAGGGCATTTTGCCGCTGCCTTGTGCATTATTTAGAAGGGAAAAGGAGCAAACTGAGATGCTGGGGGAAGAGGAAAATAGTCTTTGGTAAGACACATGGCAGGATTTCTTCTTGAGGACTGTGCATGGGGAAAAAGAGAACTCTGTAGGAACTAAGCATTGAACAAGGTCTATTGACTCAGTGAGAACTACTTCTATCAAGTACCAGGGCTGTCAATTGATGTAACACCCTTGGCAAGAAGATCCACTCACAATTATCATACCATGAACGTTTAGATTGACCAATAGGAAATATTTGTCATCGAAATCATTTGGGAACATAGAGCTCCTTCATGCCTTTGGCCACAAGAATTTAGGCAGCTGTGATGTTTCCCAGCATAGGGTAATGGGGTCCATCTAGAGATTCACAGCTTTCTGAAGCAGAACTTCCCAACGAGTGTATCACAAATGGATATAGGTAGGATGACCATATGTCACCGTTTGTTTGGACTGGCTTGGTTTATGTCCATAGTCTCAGTGACATTATTAATAGCATCTCCTTTTACTAGAACCATTATCTCAGTTTGGATGATGAATATGAATGATAAAATGGATAGCTATATGGTAACTAGATTCTTATCTCCCCAGTCTTCTGGGTGGCTAGAGTCACAGGGCCATTTGTCTCAGGCTGTGCACAGTCTCATCCATTTTCCCCAGTCTACTATACAAATATTGTCACTTGCTGTATGTGGCCTGGGATGTGCCCTGTCCTGTTAAAGGACCTCTGCTCACTGGGCATAGCATGACTATGAACATGCTGTGGAGATAAGAGTGTCTTTAGGTAGGAGAGGAAATGAAAGGAGAAAATTAGCTTTGAGGATGCAAGTAATGCAACCAAGTTTCCCCTGTATATTTGATAAATAAATACTTGTAGGTTCTTCATAAGTATCATCTAATTTAGATCCACCCAACAAAAATATAGTGCAATGAGAACTACAGGAAGGTACCACTTCATAGTTCTCAGAATTCACGACATAAAAAAGTGAGCAATTAAGTGTTGGTGACAGTGTGAAGGAATTGAAACCTTCAGTGGTGGAAGGGTAAAATGGTGCAGCCATCTTAGGAAATACTCTGGCTGACCATTCTTCAAGGTGTGGCACATAGAATCATTAGATGACCCAGCAGTTTCACTGGTATGTATATGCCCAAGTGAAATAAAAACACAGAAACTCATACATGAATGTTCATGATAGCATTATTCATAATACATGAAAAGTGGAAACACAGATATCCATCAGTTGATAAAAAGATGAAATGTGATACCTTCCTGCAATGGAATATTATTTGACTGTGAAAAAGAGTGGAGTACTGCTACAGACTGCAACCTAGATGGACTTAGAGAACATTATGAGAAGTGATATAAACCAATTGCAAAAACCTATATATTGTATGATTTTATTTGTCAAAAGTGTCCAGAATAGGCAAATCTAAAGAGATACAAATTAGATTAGTGGTTTCCAAGACCCTACAGGGAGGGGATAATGAGAAGTGACTACTAATGAGTAAGGGAGCCAGGATTTAGCTCAGTTGGTAGAGTGCTGCACTGCAGTCTCTGAGGTCCCGAGTTCAATTCCAAGAAGGGCCTGGCAACCCACTCCCAAGGCAATCCCAAAACAGCCATTGAAAACCCTATGAGGGTCGCTATGAGTGGAATACCGACTCGATGGCACCTAACAACAACACCACCACCAATGACTAAAGGGTTGTTTTTTGGTTTGCTGAAAATGTTCTAAAACTAGAAAGTAATAATGATCACACAACTCTGTGAATATACTAAAAACCACTGAGTTGCATACTTTAAAAGGATGAATTGTATGGTATATGAATTATATATCAATAAATCTATAATTTACATAAGTATACATAATGTAATCCACATATATAATTATAAATTTCTTAGACATGTTAAGAAAGGTAAAAATAAGCTAGTTCATATAATTTTAATAATGTATTTTATTTTGCCTAATATATTCAAAATACCATTTTAACATACAATCAATATTTTTTAAATTAGTGGAATAGTTTACATTCTTTTTATTATATTAACTCTTAAAAACTCAGTATATATTTAACATTTGGAGCCCATTTCAATCCAGACTGCTCACATTTCAGAGACTTAAATGTCATACGAGAATATCAGCTATCATAGTGGGCAGCGTGGGTCTAACTAATGGTTATGAACAGCTGCTAGCTTCTTGGTTATGTGTATATAATAACGTTACATTTGAAGGCTAAAATAGACTGATCTTTTGTAAGAATTTAGTTGAAATGGAAACAAATGGAAGTGTGGTTTAATTAGGTTTTGATTATTCTTAAGGCCAGCTTGTTTGTACCTTCTAGCACTATTGATTATTCTGTCAAAGTAAATGTGGGATACAGATGTTTTAGGGGTTTTTTTAATGGAAAAAGCAAACATGTACCTACTAATTGAACCCATTCACCATTTATGTTTTGACCTCCCAGATCAGTGTGTTCTGGTCACAAGGTGACTTACCATCTTCAGAGAAGTTCAATGTACATATAATTTGTGTCATTTCTCTATTTTCTAAGAATTACTCTAATGCTGATCTGGGCACTTCTACTGTAACATGAAACCACCCCCTCAATTTTTTAGGTTCTAATTTCTTGTCCATGGAATGAATGGCTTTGGTTTCCTCCTGTCTGTGCAGCCTGGTATAGACGACCTCCTTAACCCCCTGTATAGTCTTCTGCCCATCACCTTATTTCAGGGAGACATAGGGTTTTCATCATGCTGTAGGTGAAGGTCAGGGTTATTCCTAAAGCACAGGAAGGAAAAAAAACTAAATATATAACTCATGGGGAAATAAGCATGTGTCTTTCCTAAAAGCCAAGATTTTCTAAAGAACGGGAAGACAAGAAGATTCTTGAAGGAAATTCCTTGCCTGACCAAAAGCACAATTATGTCCCTCATTAATTTTGATGAATCTATGTTTGTGTTGACAACTGGGAACAAAGGGCTTGGTAAGGTTTGTGCAAAGACAGACACAGAGAGCAGCCAGAAAGACATTTTCTTATGAGAATAAAAAAAGAGCTAATTTTGTTACTTATTCCAAAAATGGAAACATGGTGTTTAGATTTTTCCTTTTCCTAGTAGGTAGTAAGGTTCTTGGGCCTTGGGGATAGGTTTTTATCTTGTACCTCTCTTCCTGCTTGTATGTATTGCACTCATTCTATGAGTAATCATCCCAACCTGAGTTTGCCTCACAAAGTTCTAACATCAGTGGTTCTGTTCTCTATCCTTCAGGAGCTCTCTGACTGCCAATCTTAAAACCTGGATCAGCTGGTTCTGGGGCTTCCATAGTGCATGAGGTGTGATTTCCTGGTTTCTCTTGCAATGGCCACTGTGTTAGTTATCATAGAAGTTCATGTAACAGTGTCTCTCAAAGAGTGGCCCACAGTCAGCCATCAACAGCACCACCCTGGAACTTCGTAGAAATGCAAAATTATAGGCCCCTCCCCAGAGCTACTGAATCACAGAATATGTTTTAACAGGTCCTAACGTGTGGTGAAGTTTAAGAAGGCTGACATAGAGCATCTCATAATATATAGCTCTTATCTCTTGCTTTACTTGAAAGGCTTTAAAAATAAATATGAATGGGAATAATGGTAAAAATCCAGCTGAAAAAAGTTCCAATGACAGAAGTAGAAAAATCCTTAAAAACCTGAGAAGTCAGTGTTATATATACATTTATATCCCTTTTTTATAGTACAGGTAAACGGTATGCAAAGGAAGTAAGTAATGCACTCAGAGTCACCAGCACTGGAATGAGCACTGAATCCAGATCTGTTCCGTTGGAGCCTAGAAGTACAGCTGGATGAATATTGAGCTGTAGGGGAGTGGAGTGATTAGTGTTGTGTCCTCTACTGTGGTTCATTATAAGAAGTGTTTGATGGCTGGCAGACTATTTGCTGCCCTCTTTTAGATGATATTCTGCCTAAAGAATTTTTGAATTGTAACACAGAGCAAGCATGTGTGGGTTTCATGTGTTTTTGTGTTTCATGCCATTGTTTGTTTGCAAAATGAAAGTGAGAGATACTTTATCCCAAGTGGTGTTCAATGAACTGGGTTTCTTACTGCTGATGTGACTTGAGTCTATAAGCTCAAGGATGAGAAAGGAAGAAAGAGAGGGAGCTGGAAATTATAACCTCTGTTACTCTCAAGGACTGCATAGAGAAGGGAGATGCCTATCTAAACCAGTGGCTTTTAGTCTCCATTGATTAAGACCCACAGTTAGAAATACATTTTCCAGCATATTTCAGGGCATATCTATGTACAACTTTATAGAACAACCAGAAGTGAACCAAACCATATTTGTAGGTATTATAAGTAATGAGTGATGATGCTTTCTACTTCAGTCTATGTCATTTTCTACACTAGCCAACATCCATTCCAGTGACTTCTACATCCCACTAATCAGTAGCAATTTGCAATATTGAAGTATTGGAATATTCAAAACCATAGTCTATAGCACACATTTTGGGAAAATCTGAGGTGTTTTGAACATGTAAAATAGGGAATAAATGTTCCTCAAATGGGAAGAACATAATCAAAGAGGTAAGTGGGTTCCAGCTCCCAACGCCCTTGACCTGAGTTTCCAAACACTGCAGTCATAATGAGCACCCCAGTCCAAGATCAGTGATGGAAATAACACCATCAGAGGAGGAACATGGCCAACCAAGGTAGGATTTCTCAACCTAGGCTTTGGTGGCATTTGAGGCCAGATAGTTTTTGTTCTGGGGTGTTGTCCTTTGCATTGTAGGATGCTTCTCAGCATCTCTGGCCTTATCAGTAGATGTGTGCAGCATTGCTCTTCTTTCCTCACGTATGACAATCAAAAATATTTCCAGATATTGCTTTGTATCCTCTAGGGGGCAAAGTCGCCCTAGTTGAAAACCATCAGTTTAAAGTAATGACAGAATATCAGACAACTTTTTAAATGAATTTCAAGTAAGAACAAGCAGTTCACAAACAGCCTACCTGGGACAAGTGTGTCCCCTCCTGTACCTTTTCTGTGTCACATGGAATCGATGCTCTTCTTTAGTGTCCTTTGGTCTTATACAGTGTGCTAGGATTGTGCTGCTTATACTCCTATCACTTTGGTTATAAGTGTTTGGATAATCATTTTATAGCCTGACTTCATCATAGCTCCAGGATCTTGTTCTGTTTACCTACATAGGAAATAAATGATAAGTTGCTATCTTCACAGATTCCTGGTAAAATCCTATTGGAAGAATAAAGATAATGTGTCAAATATGTGGCTACTGCATACAAAATCAGTATCATCCTTCTGCTGTGTTTCCTTAATCTTCACTTTTTTTTATTCTCTCACATGAAACTAAGTGCAGTGTTGCCTTCTGATGTCTGCTTTCATAATAGGGAGCTGTCTTCTCAACATAAATCCTGCTCTCAGCTTTTCTGGGAAACATGATTTGGATTTAGGTGTCATGGGTGGGAACTGTCCTTATAAACAAAGGTGGTATTTGTAAAATGGTTATTAATTTCATGCAGCAAGAATTTGCTTCAATCTCCTTAGAACCATCAGACTGTGTACATGTAGAAAATGAGCATTTGTATACTCAGTTAATTAAATTGGAAACATTTTGTTTTTTTAAACAAAATAAGCCTCCCTTAAAGTTTGTTAAGAGCTACTGTTCCTGATCAGTAAAATGTCCTATGGATTTGTTAGAATTTTGTCCTCTATTTCAATGGTAACTGCACTCAGAGCTGAGAATGCACATTTATTCATTAGAATTCCTGTTGTAGGCTAATGAAAGGATCGTAGAATTTATATTTTTTTTAAAAGAAAGCCAAAAAAAAAAAAACCAACCCAGAACTACCTAATATTGGTCCAGAAATACTTCAACAAATACCATCAGTTCCTTTCCTTTAAATAAAAATTGCTAAGATGTACAGTGTAGAGTATGCAAATTAAAGACCAGTAAGTCCAGTTTTAGTCCTTGTGAATTTTATTATTTCTGCCATTGACTGAGTTACAAAATCTTCAGCTGGAAAAAAAGTAACATTCCTGTTAAGTGCCTAGGAAATGTTACATTATCCAGCAAATGGGATTGTTTCTTTTTTTGTGCAGGAAAGACTAATAGGAATTGTTGCTATCTTCATGGAAATACAAGGATCATAGGTCACATGTGTTGAAATGAATGTGCTCAACATTTATATGTTTGATTTCCAGTTAAATGATAGGGTGAAAATTAAACATCCCATGCTAAAATGAGTTTAGGTAGACATCTAATCTCATGCCAACCTTTTCTCATTGAGTACTGAGTACTACCAGCCCAATATATATATATAAATATCCATCAAGCTCTCCATGTTGAACAGGTATGATGTTGGCATCTCCTCTGGTTGCTTGCGTAAGTCCCGACTTGAACATCCCACTACTACTCAGAGAGCTCTGTCTGATATCTAGGCACCTGGATTACAATACTTAAATAGGAAGTAATTCTCTGACTCTTTCATACCTGGCTGATCTGTTCATACATGCAGAAATCCATGAGTGGATCCTGTTATTTGAAATTCTGAGTTAAGGGCTTTTCACAATACCTCTTTTAGACAAACTGATTGTGGTTAACCATTTGCTCTCTGATCAATTCTTTGGAGGAAAAAAATCATAGGATAAGAAAGCACTTTATTTAGCAATCAGAAAAATCAGTTCCCAGACTTCTCTCCTAACTTCCCTCCTGCGTAACTGTGGACAAGTTGCTCAACTTTTGGATCTTCACTGGCCCTAAGTGTTATGAGGAACTATTTTCGCTACTCTATGCCTCATATTTTTTGTGAGTATTTCACATAGTAGTACATCACAAATTGCTTTGGAAGTTAAGTGCCTTCAAAGTAGAAGGTAATGTTGTCATTTGTGAGTAATTGAAATAAATTATCTGAGTGACTAGAATCGGATAAAAATCAGAAATATTTTTCTTAAAATAATCTAATAATGCAAAAAATATAGTGCTGGCACAAATCATGCTGCTAATAATGATGCTGTTTATTTATTTAGAGGGCTTTCTATACCTGTTATTTGATCTGATTCTCCACAGCCCTGTGGAAAGATCAGGAGATTTTATTTGATCTATTTTGACTAATGAAATAAGGACTGCACAGATCAAATGGGTTCTGTAATGTGAACCCATTTGCTTATGTTTTAAGGGATGAGGAAATGAGAAGAATTTTATATCAAGTAATTCTCTTTTAACTTGGTGAAATATGTAGTGTTTTCTTCCAGTGGGAATTTATGATTCTGCATGGTGGTATATTTGGGGCCAGCCATTTTTATAACCATCCTTCAGGCATCCTGTGTACAAGATAAAGATTGCTGCATTTTACGTCTATGATCATTTCAGCCAATTAGTCTCTGATCTTCATCTTGGATTCTACTTCCATGGTTCACTACTTGTGATATCCTTTACTATAAACAGTGCTATTTATTTAAACTGGCTTTCTTTTTTTTCCCCCTGCGAAGAGATTTTCTAAATTCATGTTGTTTATTTTGGGGAACAGGAATTTATTATTTAAAAGCCCAAAGAGTGATTAAAATAAAAAACATAAAGAAAATCTAAAGGAAGAAAAGGCATAAGAATAAAACATCTTAACTCTCTCTGCTAGGATTAAGCTCTACATGGAGTAGAAAACTAATAATAATAAACAATGATGTTAGAAGACAAAAGTTTATTTTTCCTGTAAAAGAAGGCTGAAATTGGAAAGAACAAGGGTCGATGAACACTGCACAGTTACTAAGGGACCTTTCTGTTCTACCACCATAGAATTGCTTTCAATTTCAAGTTCACCTCATGTTACAAGATGGCCTGTTAATCTTAGCATTCATCTCTGTATTCCAGAGAGTAGGAAAATAAAGATGGAGAGAGAAGTGAAGAAAGTCTGAAATGTCCCAGCTTTAAGCCAATTTCATAGAAGTCTCACCCAAAACTTTGCAATGCCATTGCCTAGAACTTAATCACATGACCTCTATGAGCTCCAAGGTTGGAAGCAAAGCCTTGTAGCTTCATATCCTTATACTCTGAATAAAACAGGGATTATTTTCCTAAGAAAGAAGAGAAAATGGCCATTAGGTGGGAGCTAGTAGAACTTGCTATACATTCTCCAGATAAGACCAATCTATGAAATGGAGAAGGAATGTTTGTTAAAGACCTTCTTTGCCCATAATAATTTCTACTATATCAGTTAGAATATATACTCTTTGTTGAGTAGATGCTATGCAGTTTGTTTGAGTGAAGAATACATGTAAAATCCAGAGATTACATTAAGCTAGTGGCTCTTCATCTCACTGAGAACAAAAACTATTGTCCTTACAATGAATAAGCCAGAAGGCCCACCCGGACCTGGCTTGTTACTTCTCTCACATCATTGCCTACCAGTCATTCCATTTGGACACACTAGCCTTGGGCATGCCAAGCAGGCATCTGTTTTAGGGTCTGTAAACTGAATGCTCCTGTGGACCAGAACTTCTCCTAGTATTTGCATGACTCATTCCTTCTCTTCTTTCAAATCTTGTTGAAATTTTTTTCTGTGTGACCTCGCTGATCCAAAGGAGCCAGTGGTATTGTCCTCTTTTCTTCATAGTGCTTAGAACTGTTGTACTCCCAGCTCATCCCCCCTAAAAACAAATGAACAGATAAATAATGACCTCCTTTAGTCTTCCATGGATTCTTTGATTTTCTGTTCCTGTGAGATATATTTTCTACCTGTTTAATTGACAAGGGGAATTTTTAGAGGCTGCCATTTTGAAGTAAAGGGACTGAAGTAGGATACGTATCATACATGTTTATTGATATCTATTCTCTGTCTGGGGCTGGGATTTAGCTCACTTGGTAGAGCACTGCGCTACAGTCTCTGAGGTTCTGAGTTCAATTCCCAGCACCGCAAAAGTGGGAGAAGGACCTGGCAATCCACTCCCAAGGCAATTCCAAAACAGCCATTGAAAATCCTACGAGGGTCGCTATGAGTCGGATACCGACGCGATGGTAACCTAACAACAAAAACAACAATTCTCTCTATATAAAGATACACTAATATGACCTGAATGGGAGAAGGACCCGGCAACCCACTCCCAAAAACAATCATCCATTGAAAACCCTATGAATAACAGAGAAACACAATAGTGTTTCACCTGTTGTACATAGGGTCACTATGAGTTGGACGCTGACTCAACAGCATCTCACAACATGACCTAAGCAAGGAAAATATCTATTTAAATATATAATATCTTTATTTTCATTTGTCTCTAAACTTTTCAGACTATTTTCAGTGTCCATTCTTCATTCACACTTAGCATTATAAAATGTTTTCTTAAACTTTACATTAGTTGTTGCTTCCCACTGTTGATAGCCTCAGTGATATCTGTGGGTTTATGTACATGTATGTGTGTGCATGTATGTGAAAGAGAGAGAGAGAGAGAGAGACAGAGAGAGAGAGAGAGAGACAGAGAGAGAGAGAGAAACTTCTACTTACCTCTCTTCCATTTCTATATGAGTCCCAAGTTTTGAGAAATTGAATGAATTTTCCTTCTTTTTCTCAATATTCAGCTGACCAGTTACTTTCTTATTTCTTTTCCTGAGCTCATTTCTCTTCTTTCTTTCTTGTCTTTTTTTCTTTTTTTTTTTTTTTTTTTTTTTTTTTTTTTTTTTTTTTTTTTTTTTTTTTTTTTTTTTTTTTTTTTTTTTTTTTTTAGTACTGAGGTATTGAATACAGGTCCTCATTCATGCTACACAAATATTCTACTGAGATGCTCCCCCAGTCCCTTTTTTATATTTTATTTTGAGATGGGGTCTTACTAAGTTTTGCAGGCTCCCTCTGGCCTCAGACTTGAGATTATCTTGCCTCAGCCACCCATGTTGCTAGTTTACAGGTGTGCATCATGGTGCCCGGCTCCCTTGGACCATTTCTTATATTCTCCTCAAACATTTATTGTTGGCTGCTTTACTTTCTTTTGTCTTCTTTCTCCACTAGCCTTCCAACATTCTCCAGCAAATATACTAGGTGGCTTTATATGGCCTGTGTGAGAACAGAGATTGTATAATTATCAGCAGAATATTATCTCCTCTGCTGAGTCCTTTTTTTTTTTGCCTCCCTATATAGGAAAAATTATGTCAATACCAACCAGCACGCAAATTGCAAAATCAAGACCAACCAGGGCTTCTATATCTTCATAGCATAACCCCAAAGAGGAATGGATGGGGTTGGATATATATCTACCTTGTCATGCATTGCAATATAATTTATGGGATAACTTTTGATTAATATCTGCTATGCATTCATGGCCATGAGTACTGTTCTAAGTTTTTTTAAACAACTAGATGAAGAAATCAAGTAAAAGTGATTAAGAAAGTTTGCCGTGATCAGCAGAATACAGCTTTTATAATCAGCAGAACAATCTCCCAACATGACAGTGGTCTACACTGTCATTGCCCTGAACTCTTATTTCCTTCTATTCTACCCGTCATTCTCATCTCTCTCCCCTAAGACCTTTGTCTTAAGGAAGATATATGCCGACCCTAAAAAAAACAAATTTCAAAATTTAAACATCTCACAAATTGAAGAACAGTTAAAAGCAAGCCTATTTTTAATATTCATATTCATTTTATGCTGTGAAATTGTCATAACTTTTTATGTCCACTCATAAATGTTGAAGCAGGCCCATGATTCAGCACCATTAAATCACTTGTAAATTACCACTGATGAGTCTAAAATTGCTAGTTCTAAAAATGCACTGCTGTGCAGGCTTCCTTTAGTTCAGCGAATTACCACCTTCAGTCCGCCTTCCAAGTCGCCCTGGCTGTCTGGCCTAACATGATGAATGCTTGATGGCCACTGTCAGGAGTTCCACTATGTGGCAAGGCCAGGATTCCAACTCAGCATGGGCATAATTATCTCTACTTTTGATTTTGACTACAGAATGTAGAGTAGAACATCCAAAAAGAAGTGTGATTGTATAATGTGACCCTCATTACAAAAAAAAAAATTCACCTATTTGTCACTGTTAACTTACAGGCAATTAGTAGGGAAATATACTGATTGTCAGTGATTATGTTGTTTTCTTGCCCATTTTTAAGATCTAGTATTTTCTGTTTACAAAAAAAAAAAAAAACCTCTGTATAGTGAGTAGAACAAATTAAGTAAGTAAAGGAGAGAATTAGGCCTTGAAAACTATCCAAACAGTAAGATCTTCTTGAAAAATAGATAACAGTTCTAAAGCAAAGTAGCTACAGGAGATCTATAGCAAGGATGTTTTTACATTTTTATTTTGTTTGGATTTGGATTTTTTGTTTGTTTGCTTTTGAAATTAATAATTTACCTAAGATAGTTATTTAATGAAAGGACAGCTTTTTGATATCTTCTTAAAAGCACAAAATCTTTCCTAGTAATTCTAATACTTGGTTGGTTTTGTTGGGGGGAGCAGAAAGGTGACAAATGGGCCATGAGTTCTTTCATTAGAATGTCATCCCTCAGAATCAGTTCTGAGTGATTTTGATGTTAAGGACCATAGAGCATGTTACAGGAAGTTCCAGGTTCCCACTAGGCAGCATTTAGCTCTGTGTCCTGTTGTTCATTCATTCCTTCAGTACCTTGTATTAAGAACCTCTTTGTGCCAGCATAAAGTGAAAACAGAGTGTAAATTTTGAAACTAGGGAATAAGCACACCTGAAAATTCTGTTCAAAAGGATTTTGATTTTTGATATAGAATGACCACTTTAATGATCCACTTGGATATGGTTTTACTTATATGAGAAAAGTAAACCTCTGACTTTAATGTTCCACAGCTCCTCAAGCTAACATGAACCTATTAAACCAATACATTGTTGTTCAAATATTATTCCTCTGCATTATCATGAAGACTTAGTTGTTATTTTTGCATGTTCTATCTTATAAATGCAAATGAAATAAATATGGCATGGAATGCTTTATGAACAGATTCAGCACTTGTCCAGGGAAGTTAAAAAAAGGCAGAGGTGTATCTTCTCAGAATATGAAAAGTATGCGTTAGTATTAGCTTAGCAAAAAAATCAATCTTTAGCTACGTAAGTTTCTCTGTGAATATTAACATTCTAAATGAGTTGTGCTTCTAGACATAAATCGATCAATGAGCTTCTCGTTTCCCTAAAATGTCAGTGATGGATCTGCAAGCTTTGATTTTCAGAATCCATTGAGACCTTATAGATTTGTGAAGATAAAATATATTTTTTAAAAAGGTACTTAGAAGATTTTTATTCTCTAAACTAAGGTGACATTCCTTGCTCTATAATCTCTTCTAAAAGTCACATGTGTCTTAAAAACAATGAGATTTTTGGAAGAACTCCACAGTACTGCAAGATTGTGCAATGCAATTAAGAATAATCACATGATCATGGACTGCAGAGAATACTGAATGTAAAAGAATTGCTAGGTGGTCTTTTCACAAAGGAAAATGACCTTTTGATGATCAAGACCAGGTCTATCAACACGAGCTTACAATAAAAAAAAAGGAGAAGCAACCTCAGGTGAGATGTTATTTTCTAAACATATCAATGATGGGTTCTACAAAATTAATTTTGATTTGAGCTTTCTTACAGATTCTTATTTATCACTCCAAGTCAATTTATCCAGTACAGTGGAAACCCCTTGCTTTTCAGAGATAGTAAAGTTCAGTGGGATAAAAGAAAACTTGTAATTTGAAATTAGGAAGCCAGGTTTTGGTAGCCTACATGTTAGGCAAAACTTGGAGAAATAACCTATTCATCTTTTTGGTGAAGTATCACTAACCTACCTTCCTTCTCACAGAATTGGTTGGAAGCCATGAAGGGACATATACAAAGTGAAACACCTTAGATACTCTGTAACATTGCACACATTGTCTCTTTATCTGATTAGCAATTAGTACAAGGTCAGGAAAATCAGAACACAGTCTAGAATTAAAATAATGGTAGTGTATTAAAGATATTATTCATGTACACCATGGAAAGTCAGGTAAAGGGTGTATAGGATCTATTTGTACTATCCTTGAAACTTGTTTTACAAACTAAAATTATTCCAAAGAGAAAGTTTGGTTTTTTTCCCCCTGCTTAGATTCTGAGATCAGGTAGGATCAGGTGCCAGGGTGCTATGGTAGCAGACATATTAGCCTAGCATGACTAGGTCTGTTTCAGGATCCTTCCATCACTGCCATACATGTTTGGAATAACCTCATCCTCTGAATCTGGTAAATGGTTAGGATTGGAAATATCAGGTTTTTAAGAACCAATTACATAGTTGTAGTTTAATTAATGATGATCTTGCGTACAGGAGAAAATGAGAGAATAATTATAGAGTCCTACTGCCGAGCATGTTAAGTTCCCATCATTAGATTCATCGCATCTATGTTGGCTGTCTAGGATAAAATATTTCTTAGGCTCCACAGAGGGCTTTGGGCTTCTTTTGTATGCTTTGCAAGTGGCTCTTGCTTGGAATATAGAAGCACTTGTAGAGTTCAGATGTGCAGTAATTGCAATTACAGGGTGTGGAGAAAAATGTGCATTGGACTATGACATCACTAGACCAGGTCAGGTTAGCAAGGTAAGGATGAGAGCTTACATCAAAGTGACTGGAGCCCATCTTAATACCAAGAGGGTTAATGCCTCACTTGGATGGAAGGGAGTGTTGTCTACCTGCCTCCTTTTTATCCTGTTATAAATTGGCCATGTGCCTTCAAACATGTTGTTGTTAGGTGCCATCGAGTTGGGTCTGACTCAGAGTGACCCTATGTACAACAGAATGAAATACTCCCTGACACTGTGCCATGCCTGGCACTATGTCAGTTCTTCTCTGCTATTTGTAGGGTTTTCAATATTTGCCTGATTTTCCTTATTTTCAAATGAACATAAAAAAATAATAAATGTATAGTATAGAGCTATATGGAGAATAAGTACAGTCACTGTAAGTGCCAAGCATATAGTAAGAATTTTAAAAAATACACACGTCTTCTCTCTCCCTCTCTTCTCTCTCTCCCATTCCTTTTCCTTTTCTCACCCTCTGTTGTCTTCTTTCCCATTCTTTCTCCCTCTTTATGCCTGTTTAGTGGTCCTGGAGCTAATGCCTACCAGTTAGGGAGAGCTAATTAATCATTGGGTTGGGGTTTGGCTCAATTGGTAGAGTGCTGTTCCACTCTCTCTGAGGACCTAGGCTCGATCCCCAGCGCTGAAAAAACAGAAGGATGTGGCAACCCACTCCTGAAGCAATAGTGAAACAATCAGCCATTAAAAATCTTATGAGTGTGTCTATGAGTCTGACCCAACTCAACAGCACCTAACTGCAAAAGAATAAGTCATTAGTACCATAAAATTGGCCATGATGTGAATATTTATACCATGAAAAGCAACAAACACTCCAAGCTGGGCTGTTGGTTTTGAGTGAGTTTATCTCTACACCACTACTTGCTTCCTGCTCCCCTCCTCACTTCCTCTGTCTCTCTCTTTCTCTCTCTCTTTCTCAAAGGAAAATAAGCATAGACAAGAATCATCACAGATTCCTTCTTGATCTTGAATTCAAAGAGAAGATTTATGTTAAATAAGAATTACTCTTTCTGTATAAAGTTACCAGAGGAAAATCAAAAGGTACATGAAAGGTGAAAATAATTTATTGTGAGATTCTTAAATGATGTCTAATGTTTTCTGATATATTTGCATCCTGCAAACAGCTTTAAATTGCAATAGATAAGCAAATATATATCACATTTTATTTGTGCTTTATAGTTTAAGCAAAGCTTCCCACTGTGTTGACTATCCTTAAAATGAAGTGAAGTTTGTCTATCCCAAGGTTATATCTCCACTCCATATGTAAGGAAGGGAAATTATCATGCACCAGCGTTTTTCTGCTGGTGTTAGATTCTGATCCAATTTTGGGACTTTCCAGAAGTTTGGCCTCACTGAAGGAATCCCTGGACTATAGTAATTTTTGATAGTTTTAGAAATAAAACTCACAGTCACCCTGGGAGAGGACTCCATCTAAATCCTATAGATTGTTAGTAAACTCTTCTACTACTTGCAGTCACAGCTTAGTTAGTTTTATCACTGGTTCATGATAAAACAAATATGTTTTCTTTGGTCTCTGAGTCAACATGGGTTGCCAACTTAATCTTGAAGGGCATTATTTGCCTGGTGGGAATCTACAGGGAGACTGGAGAAAGGCTGGGCAGAAGAATGACCTTGTTCATTAGACTACGGATCCTCTCATGATGATTGCTGGTCCTCATTCAACTGAGCCATGAAGAAAAATGTCCAAAATAGAAATAATTAACAACGAGAGGGGAGCTCAGTTAAGAAACTGTATAGACATTTACTCTCTACCAGGCACTGTGCTAAGGACTTTATTGAACTGTCTCTCATTTAATTCTCATGGATACTATCTGGGATGTGGATACTATTATTATCTCCATACTATAGCTGAGTAATGTGGGCACAAAGAGGTTGGCTAAGTGGTAGAGCCAAGATTCAGCTTGCTGGAGAGTATATTTAATCACTGCCCTGTAGTTCCTGCCTGCAAATGATAAGACATCATATAAGTAATGATGCTTGTGAACTGCATTCAAAAAAACTCTGCAAAATTCAGCAATGATGACAGTGACTTTCTGAGCATGATGATTCTATGCAGTTCATGGCTGGCACTGCAAAGTGCTTTACCATTACCATCTTTTTTAATCCTCAGAGCTAACCTAGAAGACAAGGAAGATAGTTCTTCAAAGAAACTGCATGTTCAGCAGAGTTAACATAGCAAGCCTAAAACTGCTTTCTTTTGAAGGGCCTGCTTTCAAGGTTGGCTCTTAACTGGTACATGGGAACTTGACTCTCAAAATATTCCCTCCATTACTAGATGATATGGGTTGTTCGCTGTACCTTGACCGTTCATCCAAATGATTTGATATTTGGTGAACACTTGCTTTCCTTCTGTAAATATGGAATTTGAGCAGTCACTAGGCAAAGGATGGCTCCATGATAAGCACCCAATAAAAACCATCAGTACCCAGTCTCCAGTGGACTTCCTTGTGTAGAAAAATCACACACAAATCCCTGAATTTTTGTTGCTGCTGGAAGAATGCTGTTCATGTGACTTTTCATGAGATGGAGAGAGCATAGGAAGCTTGTACATGGATCTCTCCAGAATAGTTTCCATACTGTTGGTGTAATAAATCTTAGTTGTAGGAGCTAATATATGTTGAGAAAAATGAGTCCTTCTAGTTAATCACCTAACATGGAGATGGTAATATAGACCCTTGCATCACTGAGGTTCAGAGAATTCATGTTAGTTCATCTATCTTTGTATAACAAGCCATAGCAAAACTTACTGTTGTTGTTGTTGTTGTTAGGTGCCGTCGAGTCAGTATCCGACTCATAGCACTCATAGCGACCCTCATAGGGTTTTCAATGGCTGACTGTTTCGGGATTGCCTTGAGAGTGGATTGCCCGGGTCTTCTCCCATTTTTTGCGGTGCTGGGAATTGAACTCGAGACCTCAGAGACCGCAGCGCAGCCCTCTACCAACTGAGCTAAATGTTGTTGTTAGGTGCCATCAAGTCGGTATCCAACTCATAGCGACCCTGTGTACAACAGGCGAAACACTATTGTCAGTACTTCTCTGCTCTTCATAGGGTTTTCAATGGCAGACTGATTTTTGGGAGTGGGTTGCTGGGTCTGTCTCCCAAGCCTGCAGCACCTGGTGTTCCCAGGCGGTCTCCCATCCAAGTACTAACCAGGCCTGACCCTGCTTAGCTTCCGAGATCTGACAGGATCAGATGCCACAGGACTATGGCTGCAGGCCACTGTTGTTAGGTGCTGCCAAATCAGGTCTGACTCATAGTGACCCTATGTAAAACAGAATGAAACACTCCCTGACACTGTACCATGCCTGGCAATATGTCAGTGCCTCTCTGCTATTCATAGGGTTTTTAATAATGACTCCAAACAACTATGAGGTTTCATTGCTCATGATTCAGTGAGTTATATGGGCAGTTCTGCTGACCTAGCCTGTTGTCCTTCATGTGGCTACATTTAGCTGATAGCCAAGCCCAGGTCTGCTGACCTCTTGCTTCAGGTCCGTATTCCTTTTTATCTTCCCAGTGAGATGTGTGACATATGTATGTTTTACAGTTAAGGAACATGAGGCTTTATGGAATGTAAAAATTTCAAGAGGAGCAAAAGAACTTTCAAATATTTGTTTGGAAGATAAGTTCCTTTTGGCAGTCTCGAGAGTTATATTTCAAAACACTGAATGCTATTTTTTGTCTAAAAGTTTCTCCATTTTTGTTCTCTGTTGGTCCAAGGATTTAGAATAAAGAAGCATACTTTGTCTCATGGAAGTATATAAGACCATGCATGCCATCATATGTCCCCTAAATAGCTTTGAATTGTTCATAATTTGGCTGGAGTGCTTACTCCTTTGTATTGTGCCATACCTGGTAATGTTATCTCAGCTGTTCCTCCCGCCAACCCAGGGAGACATTATTATAACCTGTATGAGTTAGCCCAACTTAAATGGGAATGGGATTTTCAAACCTAGACATTCTGATTCCAGAATGTGTGCCCTTAACCACTATTCATACTATTAACCCATACCAAATACAAGAGGCCTTTTGAGTTTTGGTTTTCTTTTTTGTGATAGAGTCTCACTTTTGTAGCCCATGCTGACCTTGAACTCCTGTCTCAGCCTCCCAAGTGCTGGGATTGTGTTAACATGCCACCATGCCAAATTTATAGTTGTTTTATTTAGTTTAGTTTAGTTTTGTTTTGTAGTACTGAGAGGTTGAACCCAAGGCCTCATGCATGTTTTGCAAGTGCTCTACAACTGAGCTGCATCCCTCCAGCCTATGTTTTAACATTTTCATTTTGAGACAAGGTCTCACTAAGTTATGCAGGTTGTCTCTGGCATTGCACTTGTGATCCTCCTTCCTCCACCTCCCAGGTTGCTGGGATTGCAGGTATGTCCCACTGCACCCAGCTATAGTTTTTTAAGAGAAAAGTAGAGGATGGGCCACAGAAAGTCATATTTCCAAGCCTGACTCCAATGAAATGAAAAGGTAAATCTGCCCCTGGGGAGGAATAATGAATAACAGTGATCCAAACAACTCTCCATGTTTTGTAGATAATAGATAATTTTTTATTTTGTACATGAATGAGTGAATGCATGAATGAAATGCAAGGAAAGAAACATATGAATTAATAGAAAATACAAAACCATTACACCATCAGCCATCAAATTTAAACCATGAGACTGTTTTCCTAGAGATAAAAATAATAGAATGGATATAATTATTATTATTGTTGTTGTTGTTGTTGTTGTTGTTTCATATGGAAACTTAAATACTGAGCCTTTTGGTAGTTTATGGCCTCTGCTCTTGTTGAAATCCTCATATTTGGCTATAGGATTAGTAACTCATGATTTACTTTATACAGTTACAGATCTTTTAATATCCTTAGAGAAAATAGTTAAATATTTGCCCACTTTTCATATTCCTGTTATTCAATAAACCTAAAAAGGCATTCTTTTAAAATGGAGTTTACCCAGTACACTACTACATCTGGGCTTCAATAAATAAAATATTTTCCTTAAGTATACATCTGTCAGAAAATTATATTGCTGTTAAGGTTATATCTAATAATTATCAAAGGAAGAGCAGTATATTTTTCTACCACATTGCTATTATTATAAACTGAGAGAGGGAGGTAGGGACAAACCCTCCCTCTATTAAGAACACCAAAAATAAAAGGAATTTTTTTGTAAGAATGTGATAAACTGAGCAAAAAGATTGGAGAAACTATAAAGAAGCCTCCTGAGAGGTTACCAACTTAAGATTCCCTTGTTTTGAACAGAGATGCCCACGTTGTCCTTGCTCAATAAATCCTGAGAGTGTATGTAGACCAACCCTTAGCACAGTCTCCCAGACTGACCAGAGAAACACCTTCAACAGCACATGTCTGGGAATTGGCAATCACCGTGGCTGCCTGGAGCCCCTTGTGAGCCAGATATATTGCTTTCTAACAAAATTTTTCTTAAGTAAATGGTGACTATGGAATTCAGAATCTGAAAGTTCTGCAATGTATTCTAATACTAGAATGAACCCTAGTACTGAAGTTGCTACTGTATCATAATTATCATCTTCTAGTAAGCATCCATTTGTACCAGGGTGTCAAAGCCAACATTCAGTCACATTTCATCATGCACACTTCCTTCTTACTTCTCTCAACAGATATTATGTGAGTGCCTGTGCCTGCTGTGTATTAATTTTATTGGTGAAAAGTTGGTTAAAGGTAGTTATAGTTAAATTTACAGGTACTTTATTTGGGAAGTGATTCTTGGAAGTGGAAAAGATGAGAAAAGGAAGAAAAACAAAACAAAAAAGAATGTGTAGGTTAGTAGTATGAGTATCTGGGCCTTAAACCCTGTAGGGAGTTTCTAAGAAACCATCTAGAAAAGAGATCACCAAACTATGTCCTATGAGCTAAACCTGACCAGCATTTTGTAGAGTTTTATTGCAGCATAGCCACCCCCATTTAATTAGGAATTGACAGTGGTTGTTTTTGTGCTACAGTGGCAGAGCTGAGTAATTGGGATGGGGACCACATGGCCTAAAATCTTTAAAAGAATCTCTAAACATACCTGACCTATTACTGAAAATATTTGCTAACTCCTAGTATAGAACTTGCCTCTGACTTGCCCTTCTGCAAGATGAAAGCAGCGGTATTTATTTGCTGAGCCTTTCCCATAGATCAAGTGTCTTCCCATTAGCACCTGGACTGCATTTAAGCAACTTGAAAGAAAGCTGTGAATCAGATAAATGGCCTGACCTCTCAGCTGGGCCCCTTGAGGTCAGGCCAACACTTGACATAGGACTGTCCACCATAGCTGGGCCCCCAGCATATGTAGCACATGCTGGCCCACAAGGAGGCATTAAGGCAGCTTCTATAACACTAGTACCCTGTAAAGACTAACCTTACACACCAATGTTTATTTTCCTTTGACCAACAAGGAGACTTGAATGTTATCCCTTTTCCATAAACCAGCAAGTTCTGCATATCCTAGATGTCTATTATTATGAGTTTTGAATGTGTGTGTGTGTGTGTGTGTGTGCCTGCACTCACTAGATTTTCTTTGAAGTTAATCTTGCAAAATAAATTTCACAGACAATATGACCAACTAGGAGCAACTACTCATAGCCACAGACTAAGGGACACCTTCCACAGGGGCCCCATTCTAACTGAGACCATCTAAAGCACGGTGTGTGCATGATAGTAAGGGCAAATAAACTGTATGGAGCTTAATGGTTCCTTGAAGAGCAATTTGCCATGCAATGTGGCTTTAGATGCTCATTATATTGGTAATTATGTACACAACTATAACTATTTCCATAATCCAATTAAGAGATACTTTGAAAATAGATTATGTAAGAATGACAGGTGGGTTAGGTGCTATAGCACAATATGGGGACTAAATAGAGGGAATCATTTAGAGTAGGCAAAGCAGTGGAGCCAAACAAAAAGAGAAAATGAAATTCAAGAGACAAAGCCCCCTCCTTTAAAATTACTCAAAGTGAGAGCTTAAGGCCAATTATCTGTCCTCCACTGTGGGTAATCACCACTTATTTTAGTAAGTGTACCATAAATTTCTCAATAGTTATGTTACCATGGAGCAGGCCCAAGAAGGGACCATGGGTCTAGGAGAACAGAGGCAGCAAAACCTTGCCAGCTGCAGCAAAAATGCACAAATCCTCCCCCATGACAGCAGATACCTTAGTTCATTTGTGTTCACATATGAAAGAATTTATACATGACACAGAAGTTATAGTAGAGAATATAGATCAGGTTTATTAAAAGGTTGTACATCTTTAAGGAATAATCACAGGAAACATCGAGGGACATGGAAAAGCTTAAATAAGCCTGGAAAGGAACTTGGAAAAACCTCAGTTTTCCAGGTGAACTTGCTGTAGGATATTTCTATTTCCCAGGTGAAGGTAAAGCTGGTGAGAATGGAAGAGTTAAGCAACTTCTAGAAGGAAAAGTACATTGGATAGAGAAGATGGCAGGCCTGAGAGAAGGGGGGCATACCTAGAGCTCCCCCAGGAAAGGGGCAGGGGGGTGCATACACATGTCAACCTGAGAAGGGGAAGGAGGAGAGTGGAGGGTGAGGAGTGGGGAGAGAGAGAAGAGCAGCAGAAGAGAAAGCACAGATGCATGTTCCCCCTAGCTTTTTTCATATTGCCCACTGTGATGTCAGCCCTGGAGGCCCAGCTCTGGGCACCCAGTGTGATGAGGCAGAAAACTCAAGCTCTGCCTAGAAAAGCTCCTTATTGTGGATCAGGGTGTATGAAGCCTAGGGTTTATGTTCTGTAAAATGGTTCAATAGACTTTTGGCATATTCCAAAAGAATGGGCCCTTAGGTGGATGTCTCAGAATAGTATGCCTTTGTTTGTGCTCCGGCAGCTATAATCCAGCATTAGGGTGTCGAGTCCATTAGAATAATATCTTTCCAACCTGTTAGAGATTTGACTGGAATGGCTTCATCTTTCATGGCCAAAGGGCAGAAGTCATTTTCAATCTCCTTTTCCTCCATATTGCTTTCTAATGGCTATCTCACTACCTAACAGAGGGTATTTTGAATCTATATGGACATTTCTTTCAAGTGATTGCCTCTGAAAAAAAGAACTGAGAATCTGTAAAACCCAGAGTTAGAAGGAAACCATCACATGTTCAAACTTTCCGCTGTCCACACTATCTCTGGTTGATAAGCATGGTAATTATTTTGTTGTCAGCATCCTCATGATTATACTACATAGGAGTAACAAAATGTCATGGCTGTGGGAAAATTATATCATCCAAAACTAAGAGGTTCCACTCTTAGAATTTCTGATTGAAGAGAAGGATCTGGTAAGATGGTCCCTGATTGTATTTAGTTTTGTGGTTTATGATCCTGATGGCTGCTTGGCTCACAGCTTAGCAGCAATAGGCTCAATGTCTTAGGGACAAACAACATAAGTGAGACTGGATTTTATTATAAAACAGTTGAAAATGAATGGTTAATACCATGGCTGAGAAAACACTTGGCATTCCATTGCCCTCCATACCTCCAAACAAATTCTTTGTTGAATTTCAAATTAGGTTTTATAAGTTCAATTGAATCATCTTTGATGCTATCCTTTTAATATTTGAAAACCTAGGTTTTAATAAGCATTTTCTTGGGAAAGTTGTGGGCTTTAAAATTAAATGAAAGGATAAATTGAGCAATAAATACAGTGCCTAGAATGCATGATTATAGCAGGATATCATTACTGAGAAAGGCTAAAATCAGGAATGTAGTGTTTATTGTAAAGAATGACTTCTATTGCTTCTGGGCCTTTTGGCTAACATCAAGTGTAGAGTAACTCCTAGCAACAAAATTCTTCTTCTCAGTGTCATCTGCCATGTCTATTTGGAAGTATAGTAAGGATGTAGAGTATAGACGATACTCACTTTTATGTTAGAACTCTGGGTTCCTTGCCTGGGTCCTGTGCCCCACACCCTCATTTCCTTTCTTAAGAAAGACCAGTGTGTAGTTAAATTTTCTTCCTGGAATATTTTGGGTATCCATAAAACACTTTGAAGGTATATTCTCTGTAGAACTACTTTTTTGACTTTTTATTCCCCCAAGAGATGATGGAACCAATTGGAAGAGGATGGAAGGGAGACAAGCAAGAATAGGGAAAGCATATTTCCGGTTTGAATATTTTTGGACTTATCAATATGAATCTCATTAATACAAATGGAGTGTTGAAAGTGGGAATACAACCCTTCATCCAAGAATAAGACTCTTTGGTTTAAATTTCTCAGAAATGCTTGTAAGAATAAACAGATACATAAATGTTATTCTGGGAAAACACAGAGCTAATATATTTTCCAGTGTTGCTTTTGCTTCCCTTAGAAATACCAGTGAAAAGTAGAAAGGATAATGATTGTACTTTTATACCATGTGATTAAGAGACTTTTTGTCTCCCCAAATGCATCTATGGGCTTCATTCAGAGAGCCTAATTCAGATTTTCCTATTTTTCTTTTTGATTTCCATCTCTTCCCATCATTTCCTCCCACCCCATGATCTGTTCTTACTCTTCTGTGATTTCTCAAAACACACTGGTTTCTAAAAGAACCTAATAAGAGTCAATGGGAATATCCATTTTTGAATACCTGTAGTCTTCAAATCACAGAGCAAGAAAGAAAGGGGAGGAAGAACCTCTGCTAGTGAAATACACAAAAATACATTTTTCTGCAGCTTCCTGTAGACCATCCATCAGGGAAATACAATGAAGGCTCAATCATTTTACAAAGCTACTTCCTCCTTCCCAAAGAAATAGCAAGGAAAGGGATGGCCGGGGTTGAGCAAGAGGTAACTCAATTGATATATTGGGGAAAGTAGAATCAATTTAAGGAGTATCTCGATGTCTGTTTTTAGTTTGTTTCTTTTGTTTTGTTTTATTTTTTACCAGTGTTGATATATTTGAACCCACTCATATTTGCACATTTCTAGTTAGTTCCACATTTTCTCTTTTCTTGAACTTATAAGTGTATTAGTCTCCAAATTTTGGGAGAAGTGTGTGTGCGCGTGTGTGTGTGCGCGTGTGTGTGTATTCCTACAGCAAGTTTTATGTGTGCCTGCTATATGGGATCCTGCTTGCTTGCTCCAAAATATTGATTGTGCCACCTAAAGGCAATTATTGGAAATACCAGTGAAGAGTTTTGCCATGACTTGTTAGGCTTACTACCAGTATGTTCTATAAAACAAGCATTTTGGTATTACAGACCTTAAGACAGCTTTACCTCTGATGCATGTTCTATTTTACTAGGTCAACTTATACAGTTCTCTTTTGCAGCTAAAGACTGTATTTCACCTCAAAGAATGAAACTCGTAGTACTTTGATAAATACATCATTAGGTGGTATCTACTCAGAGACTGTTCATTTCTTGACAACTGTCCTTTGCATTTTAGTAGCAGAAGATCACTCTGATTAAAATTTGAACTGCATATCCCTGTTGGACCAGCCTTAGTGGTGAGAGATTGTTGAAATATGGTGACTTGCTTCTCAGAACAATGAATAGTTGGTCTACTGCACAAATGGGTTCACTCCAACATATCAAAATAGTTTAAGATAAAATTCTGGTTTATGAACCATCAGGAAAAATTATCCACTTTTAAGAAATTCAAAGTGCTCTTTAAGCCTCAGCCAAAGGATATAGCACTTCTGTCTTTTAATTAAGATGACACTTCACTTATTTTCATGCAACATTAAATTAATTTGTTCCACTTTAATGCAAACAAGGGGAGGGAAAACATGCATGCTGTTCTACATAAGATCCTTTCTAGGGGTTATATCTCCTGGAGGGATTTGATTTTATAGTGAATGAAGGGTTTAAATGACACTAAATTAGAGTGACTCCACCCCCCCCAAAAAAAAATAAAACCATGATCAGAAGTGGAAAAGAGAGGCTCCTAGTTCTTATATGGTCACAAGGTACTGATTTTTAATTTACTGCTGCTTTCCTATCTCTTCATGTAAAGGTCTGTTTGGGGCAAGGCATAGAGTAACAAATGACAATCATCTGAAAATGGAATGGCAAAATAAAACAGGTGGAGATATGAATCACTGAATTTCAAGAACTAGTAAGTTTTTGTGGCTTAGGGAGAAATCCCATTTCCTAGAGTTACCCCACATGTCATATTTGCCTTTGGGGATATATAGCATTTCATCTCAGTGTATCAAATAAATCAAAGGATGATTTATTTTATTTTCAGCAAATGGGTATACATTTTTTATAAGGAACAAATGGTTTAGACCCAGCTGTATCTACTTGAGATGGTATCAAAGAGCTAGAACAAATTGTGCTTTTATGAGGGAAGTATTTTTGAGCAGAACACAAAAGAAATACGCAAAAGCAGCAATAACTATCAGCATGATTGTATAAATTAGAGATTGACTTGGGACTATGTAAGAAAGCATCTTATGCCCCGTCATAGTTACCATTGTTATGGCTGTGGTAAAGGGAGGATTAAGTGCTTGGCACTCAAAAGCTCATTGTGTATCTGTACTCAGGCCCTATGAAGAATCAGGGTGATAGAAGTTCTTGCAGAAAGGAAATGTCATTTAGATGAGGTTTTTTAACTTTCAGAAATGCCTTGTCTCTTCTGTGAGCATAACCTGAAGTTTACAAGCACAAGACATACCCAAATGGCAACCAAGTAGAGAGACTATTCTAGCCACATCATCACTCGTTTGCCATGGGATCCCAAGAATACATCATCATGACACCCTGGGTCAAGCAGGTGTCTCTCTTTATCCCCTTGACAACCCACAGAAATTTCTGGAAAGATGTTCATAGAGACCTAAATGTTCTAAAAGTATTTGTTGATCTTTCAAGGACAGGAAGATCATAAATATGAGTTTTATTGTATCATTTTCACTATGTGTAAGGCACATTGGATATGAGAGTGATCAAATCTGAGTTCTTTAATATCTCATCTATCCAGATAACAATTGCAACCCAAATAGGGAAAAAAATTAGAGTCCTTTGATTCCTTTTTTAAAATGTCAACTTGAAAGTGATTTTTTTAAAACATGGTTCTTTTCAACTATAAAATGAAATTGAGTCATTTCATTTCCTCAGAATGATCTAGTCATTGAGTATGGTTTTCCAGATCTGAAATTTTGGTCACCTCTGGGAAATCAAAGAGTAGAGCTTAGTAATTTGGATATTTGAGACTAACAGGTTTATTTTTCCTTCCTTCTTTCTTTCCATTCATCTATTAATTATCTTGGCAAACTATATACCTATATGAAGAAGGAATACTCCCAGGAGCTCATGGTTTTTTAGGCTGAGGTAGACAGCATTTTATAATTATCTCTTGAGGATAAGCACTGGCAAATACTCAAGATAAAGCAAGGTGATGAGTATTTCAAAGGGAACCTTAAAATAAGGCTAATGAGAAGAAGAATTATATCTTTGAAGTTATTTCAAATGAATTATCCATCATTGGCTTATAATCAGATACCCTGTGTGGAGAAATATGAAGTCATTTATTAAGTTAAAAATATCCAAAGTGGCTCACCTATGATCACAAGACTATCTGCTCAGATAGTTGATATGGCATAATGGTGACTCTACTGCTCTTGGAGAAAAAATCTATCAGCTATTTAATGTGAGACCAGTCACATTAGTAGTGGAAATACTAATTTACCCTCCTTAGTCCAATGGGTTGGATCAGCTGAAATGACATGTTTGAAGACCCTTTGTAAATGGAAAGCTATAATCAAAGATGTCAATATTGCAAAATACCATTTTGTGAGATCCCATAAGGGGCAAATCAGAGTGGAACCAAAATTAAGATCAGTGTCTTGACACAAATTAAGCTCTCCCTTAAGAATCTCTTAATAGCTAGTAAAAATCATTATGTCTGAGGAGGTATAATTCCTAAGCAATCTTTCTTTTTAAACACCATTGGAATTTTTGGGACCATCTATTCTATGTATTCCTTATTTGTTTCTCCCAGCAAATAATAACCATCTACATAATGATCAAAATAACATTTTTCCTAATAAATAAGTGTAGTCATAGCCATTGATAGGCCCATGTTTGGGGGTATTTAAGACCCAATTCTTACCTTTTTATCACCCCATTATCAAATTGCAGTTGCATAAGGAAAAGAAAATTAACATTGCTGATTGACTGTGGTAACTATGATGTTTTTCTCTAAACAAAAAGGATAAATGGCCTGAAGTCTTTGTGGCTAGGCTCACAAACATTAAACATGAATTAATTATATTTGTGAATGAACATAAACATGCTTTGTTTTAATTCTAGTATTAGCAAAATCATTTGTGTTCACTTCAGGTATAATAAAATCCAATGGGATAGAAAACTGTCTTCAAGTTTCCCCTGGGAAAATATAATTCTATTTTCCTGACACAAGTATAAGAAGATCAAGCAGATTTAATAGGATCTCTTGTTCAGACATCCTTTGCTAAAGCTATGAAATGTATCTTCTAGGTCTGTCATGTTAGAAAGGTCTTCTTCATCAAAATCTTTCCGTAGCTCCCAGGTACTACTGAGTATGAATTCAGAAATCTAGCTTTAGGCTTGTGTGCCCTTCTTTGGCTACCTCTCTTATATATGTGTTCATCCGGCCATTCATTTATCCATCCATCCCTTTATCCTGCGCAGCAAATATTTTTGAGTATCTAATGTCTTCTGGTAGATAATTCTGAAGACACTAGTTTAAGACTCCCTTTTCCTGTTGATAATTTGTTCATTAAAACTTCTCTCTTGTACTTCCCCTTAAAGAAGCTGTTATTCTCCTAACTTAAACCACTCACATCAGTACATAGACTTCACAAACATTGCCCTCAGCTTATTTTTACCTGTTTCTGTGACTCTTTCAGGACCCAGGCTGACTCAGCCCTGCCTGCCTGTGAGAAAAGATGCTTAACAGAAGTAACTATGTCAGGGCTTGAACAGGAGCTACATTCTGTAACAAACCATGTTTCACACTAAGGAAAGGTATTAAGAATTAAAAAACACAAAGCTTATTCTTAAAGTGCTTATAACTAATGGAGCAAGGGTAAATACAAAAAGAAGCATGAAAAATGCACTTACAGAAAACAACTGAAGTAAAATGAATATAGTTTGAAATAACCATATTAGTTCCACATAGGGTGGCTTCTATGGCAAGCTAAGGACACATCGGAAAAGCCTTAACAAAGAGGCATGATACATGTGCATTTGGAATGGTCAGGGCAAAAGCTGATTTGATTTGGCAGTTCGAGAATTTGATTTGGCAGAGACAAGAATTTAAGCAAAGCCAGAAGCACAAATGAGCAGCAGATTTGCCTTCCTAGTATTCAGGTCAGGAAGTAAGGAGACTCGAGGATAGCAAATTTGTGAGGCTCACTCTTGTACTTTTTTGGAGAAGAATGCCACATAATGCTCCTCTTTTACCTGTAATTTGCAATGAGCATGATTGAGGACTCATTGTTGTGGCTTCACTGGCTGTGGTTCACCAAACCAGGGGGTTTGCCCTGCAGACGCATGTGCAGATGCTCATCTTGGGTACTTGGCATTTGTTTTCTTCTTTAAGTCACCCACAATGGAAGAAGGACTGTATTTTTCATTTTGCAATAGGAAACTGAAGCTTAATTACACACCGAAGGCAGAGCTGGAGTCGACTCCATGTCTTTCTGCCTCCTGCCTCCTCATTGCATCCACTTTTCCACATCTTCTTTCTAGAGCAGGCCTTCTCAACCCAGAGAGTTGCACTGTCATTTAAAGCTATACCAGGGGCAACATGAGCTTTAGAAGAGATATAAGAAATCATGCAATGAAAAGACAAGATCCCGTATTCATCAATATCAAAAAAGACTTGCCACTGGCAATTGGTAAGCTACTCTAAGTTGCCCGCAAACCCTGAATTCACCATGATGAATCCCGAGAGTCAGCGGTGTCCAGTTAAATCTATTTGCCATTCCTTACAGTCAGATGCTAGGTTTGTGATAAGGCCAGTAGGACCTATATATAAACTATTCAAAAGAACCTGGAATCAATGTGAAAGCCAAGTTTGTATGAGTCAAAATCCTTACAGCAATAACCTTCTCCCCCAAAACATGATTATAACTAGGAAGACCTCATAAAAGAAGACTCATTGCATGGAAATTATTGTGTTGTGGTATTAGCATGAAGCGCAAGAACTCTGGTCATGGAACAAAAGTATGCACAGGCTTATTTTGTGGTCTCTGTTCATAGATCTTAGGAAACTACAGCTTTAGCTATAAATTATGTGAAAGGCTATCTACACTGGCAGACGTCAGTCTTTTCAGATGGGTTGTTTTCAGCAGCCTGTTTGAATAGAAAGTCAGATTATGAATATTGAAAGCTCCTTGAGATTAGGGACCAGATGTTAGAAAGTGGGATTATTAAGAAAAATAGCTCAAAATTAGCAACAAATGAGTTCACATTGTAGTCATTGCTTGACAAATATTTGTTGCATGCTTCTTGCATACAAGTATACTTTTACAATGAACATTATAATTATTGAACATTATAATTATTTGATGAGCTCGCCACAAAAAGTTATTGATACCACATTTGTTTAAAGATTAAAAGAGCCAAAAATAGTCTTAGGGGACTCACAATGTTTTATTTTTCCTATGTCCAGGCAGAATTGTAAAGAATTACACATTTGTATGTCTTGTAGAATCCTAGCATAGCTTTAGAGTTCCTGCCTGAAGGAAGGTCCTAAGAAATGGAAGCATTCAATACCCTGTAGTTAGAGTTGGGTGCAGTGGTACACACCTATAATCCCAGCAATTCAGGAGGCTGAGGCAGGAGAATATCAAGTTTGAGGCCAGAGGCAGCCTGTGTAACTTAGCAAGACCCTATCTCAAAAAGTGAAAAATGGACTAAGGGTGCAGCTCAGTGGAAAAGTGCTTACAAAGCATTCACAAGACCCTGAGTTTAACCCCCAAGTACCACAAAAAAGAAAAAATCTGTACTTAGTTAGGGACAGGTAGCATGGGAAGGTGTCCCCAGGCTTACAGCTTCCACTTTGCCCTTAGAAACACCTGGCTCAGAGGAAATATACTGGGAACTCCATCATGCCTCTTGAAGACATGTATTTTAAGATTCAAGCAAAATGATGCACATAGCATATCTGTTGGTGGGTGCTTCCTTCTCACAGGAAGAATGAGATCTCTGGAGTAGACCATGGTATTGGTTTCCATGGAGGGAGCGTTCCAAGGTCAGGTGCTCACAGGGGAGGACAGGCCCTTAATCACCCAACCTGGGCATAAGGTGAGGGCAAAGGGATGTTCCAGTGCTTTCTTCTTTTAATGTATCAAGAGGGAAGTGGTTTAAACAGAAGCAAGTACAGATTCATTAGTGGAATTAGGCAAACCTAGGTTGGAGTGCTGGCTCCATCCACTTATGAGCTGCATGACATTGGAGGGAGCAGTGGTCTAGCTATTTTCTCTTCTGTGAAAAGCAGATAGGAATAACAATCTTACAGGATGGTTTGGGTTTTTTTTTTTTTTCAGTACTAGAGGGTTGAACCCATGTCTCACATATGCTACACAAGTGCTCTAACATTGAGCTGGACCCCTAGCCCCATTTTTATTTCCTTATTTTTTGAGGCAGAGTTTCATTAAATTGCACAGACTACCTCTGGCCTTGAACTCACAATCCTGGTGCCCCAGCCTCCTGATTCACTGGGATTATAGTCATCTGATGGCATGCCCAGATTGCATTATTAAATATGGCAGTTGTCACCAAGTTCTCTTAAAGAATTTAAAATGTAGACTGAGTAGTCTGGAGACCCAATTAAGAAGGCAGATTTGGAGACTCAACTAGCATGGTCACATGTTGACAATTTTGAGCACCAGTTGGTCTCATATATGACAATGAGGTGGGAGAACAGAATGGTGTCACCCAAATCTTTCGGTTATAAAGTTGTCAAATGACATCTAAGTAAGACCAATACTTAGGAGTGGAAAATGTGAAAGAATTATAGAGCTCTCCAAGGAACCCGAGAAAGCATATGGAACCAAAACTCCAATCGAAAATAGAACATAAACCAAATTTAGTTTTTCCTCTCTGTGTCTTCTCCCTTGGGGACAGTGGCAGATTGAAAGCTATGCTATAGAGAAAATTAGTCTAGGGAGATAAGAGTCTTCTTTTTGTGTTGAGTAAAAATTAAGGATGAAGCCTAGAAGCAAGGGATAGGAGAAGTCCAAGAGGCTGAACCTACTGTGATGAGCTACTGTCTGTTCCCAGTTCTTTTAAGTCTTAGAATGCAACTGTCTTTACCCTCAGGTGTCACTCCTGGGAGACTGGTCCCTCCTTTGTGGAGTTGAGGGGAAACTGATGAGCTAATGTCTGCAGAGCATTTTCATCTCCTTGGGTGAGGGCCCTCTGCAAGTACACATTTTGATCATTATGACTATTTGTGCCTCTGTGAAATACTGCCAAAGAGAACAAGAGGAGCCTGGCAGAAAGAGAAATTTTCCTAGGGTGAGAGATGAAAAAGAAATGGAACGAAAGGCGAGGTTTAAAAAAAAAAACAGGGAAAAAAAGTAATTGCAAGAAAGAAATTAGAGCAATTATATAAACAGAGATTGGCTTCAAGGACACATGGCCAAAATCCCAGAGGAAGGGTGGCAGTGGGTAAGAAGCAAAACACAAGAGAAACCTTTGAGAGTTAGGATGCTGAATTCCCAGGGGGCATCAGAGAGGTTCCAGAATAGAAGCTTCAGGCAGGCTACATTTAAGAGAGAGAAACAGGAGAGAGAGAAAGAGAGAGAGAGAGAGAGTGAGAGAGAGGAAAAAAGAAAAAGAGAGGAGAGAAAGAAAGAAAGAAAAAAAAAGAAAGAGAGAGAAGGAAAGAAAGATTGATTTCCAATAGGCTTTTGCATTTTTGACTCTTCTCTCTCACAGAAGAGATTTTTGAGCATAAAATATTGGACATCATTGGGAGAAACACATATGGGCTATAAATAGTAATTATAGCTTTTGCAGCCTTTACTAATGAAGTTTATTATGCTTTGGGGATATGTTGCCCCTTCCTTTTCAAGTCATTCACCTGTGTTCCAAATAAAACAATTCTTAGCTCGCCCCATCTTTTCATTAAAGTGAGACTGGCCTGGAGCAGGCTGTCTTGTACATCATGATTGATGGCTGGCATCCTCTCGATGAATAAGGCAAATGGGCATAATGATTTCAGGAGTTCATGTCAGAAACATTTATTGCAGCAGTAGAGCTAACACACCCTGTCAGTGTGCAAATGTTGACTCTCTACTGCTTCAAATTACATTAAAGTTTAAAAACAAAGCCTGCGAACAAACATGGGCTCGGGTGCAGATGTTTTCACTAAATAAACTTAGTAGTTGGTTAATTCTGCATGTGCTTGTTGTAGATATAAACTAAGATTGTATTTTTCTACAGGAAGCATCTTTGGATCCACAGAACAGGTGACTCAAGATCTCAAGACACTGTTATGGAGCTAGATGGTCATTCAGGCAGTAACACCCAGGACTTTGGGGGTAGTCATTCCTGCCCTTGCTCCTTATTGACTAAAGGAGGAAGGAGAAGACAGGGAGGATATGTCCCTGAGAACAGCTATACCTGGATCCTGGCTTCCCTGGAAGCTTCCCAGTTATGTGGCATGTGAGGAATTTCCCCACCTGCTATAGGGAGCTGGTCAGCCCTGCTGTGGCCAGCTCTTTGACTGCCAGGATTCCCAGAAGCTTCTCCCTCCACGTACCCTCCCCCACCTATGTTCCCACATGTATTTTACAAAGACTTTAAGTCAAATACTTATTCTTCCACATCAGGCCCACCCTGTAAAACTTGCTGCTATAGTTTGGGTCAGGCTGGGATTTAGCTCAGTTGGCTCTGCGGTCTCTGAGGTCCTGGGTTTGATTCCTAGCACCACAAAAATGGGAGAAGGACCTGGCAATCCACTCCCAAGGCAATCCCGAAACAATCAGCCATTGAAAACCCCATGAGGGTCGCTATGAGTCGGAATTGACTCTGGAGCACCTAACAACAACAACAACAACAACATAGTTTGGATCTGGAATGGTGCCCTCCGCAAAGGCCCATGTGTTAAAAGCTTGGTCCGCCAATTAGATGCTTTGGGGAGATGCTGGACACCTTTAAGAGGTGGGGACTAGTGAGAGACCTTTAGGTCACTGGAGAGAATTCTCTTGAAGGGCATTGTGGGATCCTTTTATCTTCCTTGTCCTCTCTTGTTTGCTTCTGGCCATGAGGTGAGTAACTTTGCTCTGCCACATGCTTCCACCATTATGTGTCGCCACAGGCAGGTTTGAGAGAAAGAACATGGGCTTGGTTTTACCCCTGTTGCTTTTGAGGTGCCCGTGGACACCCAAATGGAGACATGAGATGGTAAGAACTCCAGGAGTTCAGAGACCTCAAGGTGCACTGCACTAGAACACAGAAGTTTTATGAACGAGGTGAGAGCTTAATCAGCCTTCTAAAGCACGGGTCGCCAGTGTCACTTACCCTGCAGGAGGTGTAGGTTACACAAAGAATCAGACACAGCAAAGTTAATGATCAGAATCATCAAAAGTTTATGTACAACAATTTCGTCTGTATATATCATTCACACCTCATTACCTTCTATAAACAAAGGGTTTCCTGTTATGCTAGAATGCCATTTTGATATAGGATGTAGACCTTTTATTCGAATATTTATCTTCTTACCCTTCATGAAATCAAAGTCCATTTTGCATCACTTAGGAAAATTTTGTGAATTTTAGGCTATTACTTAAAAAGATCATTCACAAAATGCAAAATTTTTACTGTGTAATTCTGTGGTCCATGTCTAAATCAAGTAAATTTAAGGATCAGACTTAGTAGTTTTTCTTATCCAAGTACTTAAAACATCCTCTAAATTTGTGTATAAACTTCTAATACAGAATCTGGGTATGGGTGAAATTATAAAGTTTACATTTTTAACAGGGGAAAGTAAGTGAAAGAAAAATGTTATATCCATTAGTATTAGCTTCAAATAAATTTATCTTGAAGGACCCAAAGCACATCAGCCTCTTATGAACATATTTTTTTCTGTGATCTTTCTGAGCAACTATAAGAACTTGCATGGGTTTATGGGACTCACAAAAATATGGAATTTGTGAGGCTAATAGAATGTTAGAAAATGAATGAAATGCTTCAAATCAAAACATATAATAGATTAATATAATCAGGAAAGGATCCGACTTACCCTCCTTTCCAGAGGCAATCACAGAAGGTACATATTATTCCATTCTTAAAATTGATGAATATATAATGGAAGAAATTTTAAAATAAAGAAAAATATCAACTGCTTACAAAGTACAATTACTGCCTCTTTTTCCTGCTGTACCCTTGGAGCCCACCTAAGACTATAAAATCCCAGATGAATGAGGTTATTGAATAAGAAGAAGACATACACAGCCCATAACTCAGCATGCCCGTGGCTGTGCCTTCAGATTTTCTGCTTTGGGAAAGGTAGGGAGTGTGTTCATTACCTCTGTGAGGCTTAGAAGTAAAGATGCACCCAAGATCAGTAGGGCTAACATCAAATATTTTATGGCTGCAATTCATTATGAGGCCTCTTGCAAAATCCCTGTCAAAACAATGGCTGTAAGAGCAATTCTTATTTTGCTGCCAAAAGGACCATTTGTTTTCCACTAATTTACTTACAGGTATAATTAGATATTGCTTATTGCTCTCAGAAATTTTACCATCCTAAATAGCACAGTTTCAATATTACCACAGCAAAATTCCAGAGTTCAGTTTGATTCAGCTCTGCTGACTGGATTCCAAGTTTAGGCAAATTCCTAGGTTCATGGTACACAGCTTTGATGTGGATGAGTAGGGATGCTTGGGACCTCGAAAGAAAATTAGGGTCGCTTAGGACATCAAGTTAAGTGACAACACCTGGAGTGGTGCTACTGAGTGGCCTTTGGCGGGGGACCCACTAATCTTTCTCTCACCCTATCTACCTATATATGATGCAGTAGAACAAGGGTTGGCAACCTTTTTCCATAAAGGTCTAGATGGTAGGTGTTTTAGGCTTTGCAAGCCATATGTCCTCTGCTGAGTAAAAGCAGCCATAGGCAATACTTAAGTGAATGCACATGGCCATGTTGCAGTAAAACATTATTTACAAAAATCAGGTGGTAAGCCAAGACTGTGGGCTATAGTTTGCCGAACACTGGTATGGAGAATAGAGGCAGGAGACACCATTATTGGATGTGGGAGGTGGTCAAAAACTGGTTCTAACAATGTGATTTATCTGTCAGGATATCTATTTTCAATGTAGTTGATTCTTGAATGTTCTCTTCTTTTATGTATAATAGTATCCTGTCCTAGGCTTTTGTACCTGTTCCTTGACTACTGGGGCCGAGTGATCATTTCATGCTCTTATAAAGTTTAGATGAATTCCAAGATAAACTATGTTCTCAATTTATCCTTTTGGATAAGAGTAGAATAGAAGCTTCAATGAAATTTTCATGGAGATTTTAATCTGCTTTGCAAAGGAGCCAAAGTCATGGCCAAAGAAAGGACAAACCATGTCTTGCATGTTGTGCTTGGAGTTGTAGATGCTTGATATAGCTTCTGAAATAGACACATAACCCGAAATCCTGCCTGGAAGAGGAAACCCTTTCATTTTACCCCATAATGGAGACTCTCTGTTAATGCTGTAGGGAGAGAATTAGAGCTCCGTGTAATGGGCAACCATGATGCTTATATCTTATAACTCTGGGATGGCCATGGATGGGAAGCGCCAATATTGCTCAGGAGACAGGCTTCGTTTTTCCTGCTCGAACCAATTCTCCTGGGAGAGTGTGGGTCTCCCAAGGTCAATGCCACGTAAAGAATGGGTGCAAATCCTGGCAAATCCTTGCCAGGCTGACCTAATTGGCCACACAGACACCCATCAATCGCCACCCATCAGGAACCCCAAGTTGAAATATCCAGCAGCTATGGTTTACCTCCTATTTGGGGCCCAGTCAGGCCTGTTACCCAGGTGTGGTCCTTAGAGCAGCAGGTCAATGTGACCTGAGAGACCCTTGGAACTGCAAAGTCCTGAGCTCCACCCTAGGCCTGCTGAATCCAATCCCCCATTAACCAATGCTCAGGTAATTCACACACCAGCTGAATGGAGAAGCCATTCTGTAAGGAACACTTTTCATTATGAAAGGCTTTTTAGCACTTTTCTAATAAATGTATCAGCTGGTTGCTAAAATGTCTCTCCTGGAAACATTCTCAGTTGCAGATATATTATTATTGTCAGTTGGAGGAGATTTTTTAGAATGTGTCTAATAAAAACTTAGCATGTCACACATGGTTACAATATAGCTCTTTCCCTGCAATTTGTAAGTCAGCACACTTTGTAAATAAATGTTTTCCTTGCTGTGGAAATAATTACTCCATAATGTAGAAAGATTCAGAGCTTATTGCCTTCCCAGTGTTTTAAGTTCATTTTGTCACTGTGACACGTCTTGAGAAAAATATGTGATGTTTTTTGTCATGATTTATAAAATAATTATGCTTGGATATAAAAAGGTAACAGAGCAAACTTGTGGCCATTAATTGATCTACAGCAAGGAAATTCTGGATCTTTCCCTGTGTTCTATGATAATATGCCTATATTTGGAGTAAATGGAATGAAAAATATGAATAAATTCCAAATGGAACTTGAGGAAGATGGATGAAATCTGAGGAACTCTATTATTTTTACTAACAGCACCATTTATCTTGTATAGTTTTTATTATAATTGTCATAATACATATATATACATAATTGTTATCAAAATTGTTATAGAAATGTGAGGTCATAATAGGAAACTATGAAAATTATCACTTTTTAAACATAGAGCTTTTCTTTCACCTCCAGAGTGCAAGGTGAACTATAACTCTTCAAGATTTTTCTAATGACATAAACCATAAATCAGTTTTCCCTATATGGAACATCAAGGCATAATGCTTATATTTTCAGTCCACACTCCACAACACCTTTTTCTCTATTTTGATTCAAAGTGTTCATTCTTAGAAGGCAAAAGCTTGCATCTTTATCTGTCACAGTTCTACCCATAAAATGGTGCTCAATGAAATGGTTTTCAAATGAACAAAATAAAAATAAGTAAGAAGGTGATATTGGGTGGGAAGCATCTGCAAAGTGACTTCCATCATAACCAGCAAGTTCTCACATATCCTTAGAATATCTTAGAATATCTTTTCTCCCTGTGATCTTCATAGTAGAGAGAGAGAGAAGCCCTCAGTGATAGATACCTATTTTCATGTGTATAGATTTGTATCCTTTATGAGGCTTTTTGTACTTTTTATTCTTAAGTATTTTTGATGACCTTGGAAATGTGCAGATATTGAGAAATCTGGTAAAATAATGTACTTCCCTTTGATCTTTAGACTCATAGCATTAAAAAATCATTGTAATTTTGGTACTTAGAATCAAGTAAACATTTGTTCCTTTGTATTAGTAGTTGTGGAAAATTCTGAGATACCATGGAGCTGCATGATGAACTCAGGGTTGTGATAGGGAGAGGCAAGAGTCATATGAATGCAGGAATAAAGGCATGACTCTCTGGATTAACCATTCTACAGGAAAAGCTGCCAGAAATCTTCCCAGAGTTAGGTAAAAAACAAAGAATCCTAGCTTTATATGTATTGGTTACCTTATATGTGCCCTATTGTTGTTGTTGTTAGGTGCTGTTGAGTCAGTATCCGACTCATAGCGACCCTCTGTACAACAGGGGAAACACTATTGTCAGTGCTTCTCTGCTGTTCATAGGGTTTTCAATGGCAGACTGATTTTTGGGAGGGGGTTGCCAGGTCCTTCTCCCAATATGTGCTCTATTAACATATCACAAATACACTGTGCCTCTGGGGAAAGGAACTGGGCAGCGTGCAGCAACAGCGCACTTAGGTATCCCTAAGTATGCTGTTACTCTCTGTCATACCTTGTTAAGAATATCAGCAGGTTTACTATAAACACCTGTTCTTTAGCCTTATAATTCAGCAGTAAAGAAAGCAACTTCAGCACACACTGTGGTAGCAAACCACATTCAAGCATGTTTCGGATCTTTTTTAAAGGCATATTTTTGCTAGGAAAAGTAAGACCCTTTGATAATTTTGTAAAATGTGAATAAAGCTAAAGCAATCCTGAACATTATTAAGTATCCTGCCCCTTGATAGTAAAATTGTCTTATAACATCATGTTTGAAAACCTTTACATATCAGCATGTGATCCTGTTTCTCCAAGTCTCAAAGAATCTTGATTTGAATTTTAGAAAGCACCCACCACAGTGAGTTTTTCCATTATGATTTGGGACTGCCTGTATATTACACACTTGGAACACGATTCACCCACATAGTGGCCCAATTTATAAGAGAAGATCAATGGTTCAGTGATTTAAAACGCCCCATAAATATGCAGTCCTGCAGCCTTAGCCCTGTGGCATCCAACCCTGTCAGATCTCAGAAGCTAAGCAGGGTCAGGCCTGGTTAGTACTTGGATGGGAGACCTCCTGGGAACACTGGGTGCTTTAGGCTTGGAAGACAGACCCGGCAACCCACTCTCAAAAAGCAATCGCCATTGAAAACCCTGTGAACAGCAGAGAAGCACTGACAACAGTGTTTTGCCTGTTGTACGCAGGGTCGCTGAGTCAGATACCAACTTGACAGCACCTAACAACAACAACAACAACAACAAAACAACATAACTATGCAGGTGTGTGTTGGGCTGAACTATAATGTTCTATCTTGGGATCAAATGCTATGGTAAACAGGAATCTTATTTATTTTCCCTGAGTTGTGAATTATTACTTGGGTGAAGAAAAACACAATCTTGCAGAATTTGTGTTTATGGCCACTTCCAATCCTATTAAAGATTATGGCCTTTGAGAAAGAGACCTGTGAATAAGGTAGACATTTGGAGCTTGAGGGAACTTCAAAAATTGTGTAGTCTGGGACTGTCATTATATGAATAAGAAAATTGAGCAGCAGAAATATAAGTGACTTTCCTAATATCATGCTATAATCAGAGATCAGCAAACTATGGCTTGAAGGCCAAATAATAGGTTTGTTTTTGTGAATAAAGTTGGTTTTTGTTTGTTTGTTTTTTGTACTACTTGGGGGTTGAACCCAGGGCCTCCCACATACTTTGCTTTGCAAGTGCTCTACCATTGGGCTGCATCTCCAGACCATTTTTGTTCATTTATTTATTTTTGAGCCAGGGTCTCATTGAATTATACAGACTGCCTCTAGCCTTGAATTTGTGATGCTTCTGCCTCCCCCTCCCAAGTTTCTGAGATTTCAAGTGTGCGCCACCATACCTGGCTATAAACAAAGTTTTATTGGAAAGAGCCATGCTCATTAGTTAACATATTGTCTGTTGTAACTTTTGACATAATGATAGAATTGAGTAGTTGGAGCAGAGACTTTATGGCCTGAAAATTTAAAAATATTTACTCTCTGGTTCATTAGGCACCATATACTTTGATAGTAAAGCCATCTTATAACATGATGCTTGAAAACCTTTACATATAAGAAAAGTTTGCTAATTCCTGCTATATATGGTAGACTTAGAACTTAACCTCTTGCTTCCCAGCCAATGTTCTTTCGTTCATCTATATCTTCTTTTACTTTTAGTTCATAGAAGGTATATACATACTTGTATTAGTTCCTTCCCTCTCTCTACATTTTCTTCTTCTTAATAACCTTTCCCATCTTATTCCTGTTTGTAATTACATCCTGTTTATAAGATAATTTTAGTATTTTTATTTTTAAAAAAGCTTAATGGAATGGTAGATCATCATTAAATAAATACACTTTTAACTTAGGATTCTATAAATTGTTAAGCAAGGCCAAGCCAATAGTTTATGTTAATCCACAAAAATGATCAAAATATATGTGAGTTTCCCTAACAAAGTGGAAATGTGATTTTTATAATAAGTAACTAAATCAGAAAATATTTGAATTTTTCATGTACATGTTCAATAGGAAGCCAGTTGTATTTGATTAAGCTTGGCAGATAGCAATATTAGGTTATGAATCATCTGTAAATAAGTGAAATGTGAAGATGGATGCTATCTCTCAAAATGATGAGTGGTTGCAAACGTGTTTTAACAACACATTTAAAAATTAAATTAGGCCATTTGGCACATTCAACCAATGCTATGTTTCATCAATCCTATAATCACTGTCAAACTCTATGATATGATGCATCTGGTGAATCCTGAGAGCATATTCAAGTGCTACATTACAGCTAAGTGGAAAATACTAGGCCTCCAATGAAAGAGGGAAAGTATTTAATGATTAAAATGGGTTAAAAGTTGCCTGTGTGGGAAAATTTGAGAAATGAGGGAAGATTTCCCAGTCTCCTGATTTCTCCTCCTGAGACGTTTTGATAAACCTCAGGATTCAGAAAACAAACTAGAGATAGGACAATGTCCAGGCAGGGTGACCCTTGACCCCTGCCTTTCTCCCAGTGTCTCACCCTGTCTGCTTGTCACAGCTCTAGCTCCATACAATGATTGCCACAAAAGTCCTCTAAGAGATGTTTTGGATAATTGGATGAATGAGTGCATTGTGGTGCTTGGAACAGAGAAAAAGCTGTCAGATGACGTTTTAGCTACAGATAAGGAATGGGATAGCATAGGTCATACACAACTCTGGCCAGCCCTTGCAAGAAGACTCACTGATCGATGGAGCTTTGTTGGTTGACCAGAAAGTCCTCACTGTATAATAGAGGCTTAGCCACTGCAATACTTTTATGTTTCTACTTAGAATCTTTTCCTAATTCAGATCAGCTAACCTTCCCTCCAGTCACCAACAAAAAACAAGCTGACTTTCAAGAGATTCATTTGCAGCTGGGTGCAGTAGTGCATGCCTATAATCTGAGTGACTTGGGAGGCAGAGGCAGAGGATTGCGAGTTCGAGGCCAGAGGCAGCCTGTGCAACCTAGTCCCTCACTTAGAAATAAAATAAATAAATAAATAAATAAATAAATGGTCTGGAGGTGCAGCTGTATGGTAAAGCACCTGCAAAAGTGCAAGGCCCTGGGTTCAAACCCCCAATATCACAAAAAATAACAAACAAAAAAGACATTCATTTGCTGCCTCAGATCTTTTCCGGAAGAAAGAACAATAAAAGGAATAGATTAGTGTCTGGCATTCACAGCAAATGTGACCAGCCTTGCTTGGCTCTACCTTGGGCTTCTGACACATCAAGACATCTATGAGGGTCTTTCTAGTCCATATAGAATGTTCTTTGATGTTAAAATATCTGGTATGTGTTATGTGCTATTGCTGTTTTTCTCTGTTCCACTGCTTTCCTCAAACCACCCAGATGTCGGGGGTCCTCTGATTCCTGGTGGATTCATTTCCTCATTGTGAATTCTAGGACCCTTTCTGTGCTACTTTCTGATTGCTGATTAACTGTCAATTTATGCCTCCATCTTGAACTCAGGCCTCTAAACAATCCCAGGAAAAGTCTCTGGGGCTTATTCCTGCCCTGTTCCTACTACCCCCAATCACCATAATCTTTGCACATGACATTCTAACAACTTTTTTGTCAGCTCAGTTAATAAATAGTAGCTGTGGCAGATACCTTATGAATTGCATTTGAATAGACTCTACCCTGTGGCTTGTACACATTGGTCATTACTGCTGAGACTTGAAGGAAAGGATTGGATCATTTTTTCTGAGGACTTAGGGTTATGATAGCTTTGCATCTTTAAAATATTGTTGAATAAAGAAAAGAGATGCACACTCAAAGTACAAAATTTGCTTGGATACTGAATCAAATAAGAACTGAAGTCAAATTTGATGGCACAAGCCTGTCATTTCAGTGACTTGGGAGGTAGGGACAGGAGGATGGCAAGTTCAAGGCCAGAGGTAGCCTGCACACCATGGCAAGACTCTGTCTCCAAATAAGAAATGAAAAAGGAGCCACAAGCGCAGTTCAGTGGTAGAAGACTTGCTTAGCATATTTGAAGCTCTGAGTTAAATCTCCAGTACTGAAATAAATCTGTGAAAGAACATTATTAGGATAATTGGGAAGATTTGACTATGGACTGTACATTAGATAATATATATATATATATATATATATATATATGAGAGAGAGAGAGAGAGAGAGAGTATGTGGTACTGTACTGTGGTTTTAAAGGAGAATGTCCTTTTTTTAGGAAATTGATGCTGTCGAATTTTAGGGTAATGTGTCATGGTGTCTATGACTTACCATCGGATGTTTCAAGTCAACATTTACAAGCATAAACAGAGGGAAAAGGAGAGGAGAGAGGAATGAGGGGAGAAAGGATAAAATAAATGTTGTAAAATAGTAATAATTGATGAACCTACATCTGTGTTTCTCAGCCTCCATGCTGTTGACATTTGGGGCAGAGGATGGTTTGTTGGGTGCTACTCTGTGCCCTGGAGGATAGTTAGCAATGTCTTTGGCCTCTGCTCACTAGATGCCAGTAGCACCCTCCCTACTAGTAGTCACAACCAAGAATATCTCCAGAATGATGGCTGGAGGTCAAAACTCCTCCTGCTAAGAACAATTGGTCCAGATTTTGGACTCTTAACTTTTCTATGCTTGAAATTTCTCAGAATAAGAAAGGGAAACAAGCACGGTAAGGACTTTGAGCTCAGCCACAGTGAAGAGTTACATCCTGCTAAGGGAACCCTGGGGCTGGGATTTAGCTCAGTTGGTAGTGCTCTGCTGTGTAGTCTCTGATGTCCTTGGTTCGATTCCCAGCACTGCAAAAATCGGAGAAGGATGAGGCGATCCATTCCCAAGGCAATCCTGAAACAATCAGCCATTGAAAACCTTATGAGGGTGAATATGAGTTGGACATGACTTGACATTACCTAACAACAAGGGAACTCTGAGGTGGAAAAAAGAAAAATAACCTCACATCCAGGAAATTTATCAAGGCTTAAAAGCTTAACATCACTAAGGCTTAGAAGTAAAGTCTTTGACTTCCATTTAGGGTCCTTGGAATTCTTATTTTATCCTCACAGAAGGAGGAGGCTTCCAGAAATGTTAAGGCAGCATGGTTGTTAGGGGCTTTGAAATCCTGGTCTCACCTGATCATTGTCATAGGGCTTTTTTTGGAAAATGTCCCCAAGTTGACAGCTATTCCCTCCATTTGTTCAAACATGTGCTATTATTCACCACTGTCCATTTGCCAAACCCGCACTCACTGCTAATATAAAAAGTAGCCATGTTTTGGGATCTAGGAAAGGACAGGCTCGCTGGCCATTGCTGAACTCAAAGGTAAAAGTTGGGGCCTAGGAGTTGTGGGATGTCCCATGTCTATTTGCACCTTTTCTTCACACAGAGACATGCACCCACCAAGCCAATCATTAATAGCCAGTAATATTAAAGAGTTATGTTATCACTTCCATGTATTTAGGTTGGCCATCCAAAAGCAATGATAAAATTCACATTTCTGTACAATTTTTTCTCCCTTCATTAAACCAAACTTAATGAGACAATTTATGAGTCAGGTCAGCACATTACCATTGCCAAATGCAGTGTGAACTTCAGGGATACAAAGATGAAGGACACTGGCCCTGGTCTTTAGGGGGAATCACAACTGGCCAGGGAATATAGCAGACAAAGAGATCATTCCAACTCAGTGTGGCAAGTTGCAATGAATATATTAACAAGTAAATGTTTATTGAGCATCGACTTGGTATAGCAGAAGGAAATGTTTTTTTAGATGGTGTGAAGTCTCTAGGAGCTTATAATCTAGGGAGACTTGAATACACATAGCTATTAGTAATTATATAAGACAGATGCTCCCTCAAAGGTGCAAACAGTAGCTGCCCATGAGTATAGAGAAGCAAGGTAATAATTTGGGGGCAGGAGTATTTAACAGCTGCTTTCTGCAGGTGATAGCCTTTGATAAGGGCTTTGGAAGATGGGTCACCTTTGAACAGTTGTAGTATGGGGAATTGGCATGGGTAAGGAGAGTATTTTAGCCAAAGGAAATAGCATGAATGAGACCATGGAGATATGAACTTAGTATCCAGAGAATGACAGGGGAATTTGTTTACAAGAAGAAGAATATTCTTATACAAAATCAGCAGGATGCTAGTGTAGGAAAAGAGGTCTGGAGGAGAGGATTGTAGGTGTTTATTTTTTGTATCAGTGGTTCTAGTTTTCTCTGTTGGTATTATTTACTGATCCATTTCAAGCAGCTAGAACAGCATGTGGTACAAACTAGGCACCTGATCAATATTTGTTACATGTGTTAATGTGTGCAAGTAATAATGAGAATAGTTGAATTTGATCACCTAACTTATATGGTCCTTCCAACAATCCGACAAGGTTGTTGGTATTATTCCTCATTTTCAGAGAAGAAAACTGATGTTTTGACAAGGATAAGGAAACTACTCAAGCTTACATGGATGCTGATTGGTACAGACAGTGTTCAGATACAGCTATGTCTGAAACTAGATTCCATGATTTGGCCTTATCTTTGCTTTATTCCTCCTTTGCTAATGTACAAATAATAGCAGGTCATGTTCCTTTCTGAGTCTTTTTTGTTTGTTGTTTGTTTGTTTGTTTTGTGGTACTTGCAGGTTAAAATCAGGGCCTTTCACGTGCTAGGCAAGTGCCCTACCACAAAACTACACCCCCAATCCTTTTTCTACTTTTCTATTTTGAGACAGGATCTGACTAAGTTGCACAAACCGCCTCTGGGCCTGAAGTCACAATCCTCCTGTCTCAGCTTCCTAAGTCACTGGGATTATAGGGATGTGCCACCATGAGCAGACTGCATCTTGTTTTTTTTTAAAATATAATTTAATATAGCTTCAGACTCTTTCCAAATCAGTACATAAAGAAATTCTTCATTCTTTTTTATAGCCGCATGGTATTACATTGTGTGGTTGGACTATAGTTTATTGAATCCATCCCACATTCATGAACACTTGGAGTAAAAGGTATATTCATTTGCAGTTTGGCTAGAAACTCCTAAGTTGTGGATTGTCAAAAGAACCTCTGAGCAATATATAGCCATGCATGTTTCCACAGAGCCACACCAACACTACTATATGTTTTCAGATTTGCACTACTTCCGTCTATAATTCTCTACTGATTCCAGCAAGAATCCACATGGAATCATATCCCTTCTCAGTTTCTGTTGTTTAAAAATTATAATTATGAAAAATAATGCATACTCATTATAGAATATAAAATTTGCAAAAGCAGCCAATAATAAAATATACCCCACTTTCCAAACCCAGTGGCAGTCACTGTGGACTTTCCTTCCAGACTGTTTTTGTATGCCTGTGTACACAGGTTTGTTTATTTGCCTGTTTACAGAGTGGATCATAATATGTATTTAACTATGCAACCTGTGTCAGTCCGTCTCCACCTACAACTTTGAGTTATTGGCTGAGTGGTAGCCTATTGTCAGACGAACCATCAACTACCTTTCTTCTTGAGCCTTTGGGAGGAGTGAAAAGCAATAGCCCATGAAAGTGCCTCCACCAGTGCCTGCCTGACAGCAGTTGCCAAGCATGGCATTCTCCCCACCATATGCTTTTCCTCACCCATAGGCAGATAGCTACCGTTTTAATGTGCAAGTCTTGGCAGTACCATCATGTGCCTTGGACTGATTTATTAATTCAGTTTACATTTGAGCATCAGTTATTAGATGCTAATACCTGGTAGTGGTGTGAATCATAACAAAAGAAAGATAAAGGAGAGAGAGAGTTTGCCCTCAAAAGTGTGTGCCTAGTTTAGCATATCCACTTGGCATTGGATGTTTACCTGGAAGTTCCCACTACAAACTGAGGAGCAGTTACAAACTGTGCTCTAGCAAATGGAGACTTGATCTGTCAGCTGTTCCCACATGTAGCTCTTCAAGCAATGAAAACTTGCCATTCCGGTCTGTTTGACAATTGAAGGCAAATTATAATCATCCTTCCAGATTTTCAGAGTTGGGGGAATTCAGTGAGCTAACAGACAAAGGTTGGGTTTTAGCTCAGTTTGTAGAGTGCTGCTCTGCACTTTAAGGACCTTGGTGGGATCCCCAACACCACAAAAATGGAGAAGGACATGCCAATCCACTTGCAAAGCAATCCAGAAACAACTAGTCATCAAAAACTCTGTGAGGGTCACTATGAGTTGGACCTGACTCAAAGGCACCTAACAACAACAAAGAGATACAAATCCTCTGTGCAGAAGTCAAAAGTCTAATTTCAAGGCAGAGCCACATCTGACTTGAATGGCGACCTCTGTGTGTGATTTTCAGGTACTGTGGATACTCAGCCTGAGACCTTTGGGACATCTAGGGTCTATCACAGGATTATTTGTAAAACGAGGCTTAAGTTTATATGTATAAACTTTTGGAAGGATGACCAGTTAACCCAGATTCTATTCTCTTACCTAATTGGGAAACATAGCTAACTCAACAGGCTGTGAGAGGTTTGCAGTGAAACTCACAGGTGTGTCATCTCACAATTAGTTTTATTGAGTAGGTTGGCAAAGCACGTAATGAAGCAGATGAAAATAATCAGAAAAGTGTTTAAAATTGGTTGTTAAAATATACATTCAAATGTCTTTTACCATAATTAAATAATGCATTTCTGCTTGACTAAAGTGATGTTATAGTGAATATACTTTGGAGTATGGGAGAAGGACGTGGCAATCCACTGCCGAAGCAATCCCAAAATAGTCATTGAAAACCCGATGAGGGTCACTATGAGTCAGACCCTATTCAAGGGCACCTAACAACAATGACGATGACAAAAACAACATATTTGGGTGTATCTGATTTCCTAAGGCTTGACATTACTGTTTGGTTTGAGATAGAGTCTTTCTGTGTAGCCCAGGCTGGCCTGGAACTCTCTATTCTCCCACCTCTGCCTCCTGAGTGCGGGGATCGCAGGTGTGCACCACCAACACCTGGCTTCTCATTAGTATTTAAAGTAGCCTTTAACTGCCTGATTTCCCCCCTTACTATATTTCCCTGTCCTCCTTATAACCAAAGGGATAGCTTCTATATAGTCATTGGGATGCTTCTGTCTGTATATCTTTGACCTTCTGTTCACCCTAAGGACATAGCTTTTTATGCGCAACTGCACCAAAGCCTGCTCATAAGGGGTCAGAGAAAGGAAAGTTGCTACCTCCTATGTGAGCCCACAGTACTTTACTGCTATGCTAAAGCCTGACTCCCAGGAGCTAGTGATGTTCTGACACAGAAGAGAATGCAGCCTGATTCAGGCCATGTCTGTGCTGATAGCATGATTGACAGCACCCAAAAGACCCACTCACTGACTTCCTTCCTGACTCACAGTGACAAGGAACTCTGCAGGACAGCTCTCCCTAGGGGTCATGCCAAGGATCCCTCTTTCTCTCCAATCACAATGGGGTATGCCAAGCTGGGCACAAAAAGAGCATGGCTGTCACCAAAACTTGGAACTTTCTAAATTCATCCAGAATCATCTTCTGTTGTTCATTTTCCTCTCTCTACCTCCACTTCCTTTACTTTAACCCACTTTGCATGTCGACCCAGAAGGTATCTTGGATGCCATCTGCTTGCAAATGTGCTATTTGAAGACACCTAAGGTATCTGATGGGTTTTGTGTTCTGTAACCCAACTTCCATTTACAACAAAATAAATGAGAAAATGATTTCCATTCTCTAATACCATCTGTAATAGTATGTAACCTTGGGTTATTCTGCATATAATCTTTGTGAGTCCAAAGAAATAAGAATGATCAAATTCTGGGTCATGTTTTATTTTGTTGGATTTGGATAGTGTCATTCAGTTTCAGGGATGAATAATGGAATACATAAAGCTTTGGTTTTCACATATTTGAAAGAGACATAACTTACTTCTCAACACAGTATCAAAGAATGCAGTTTAATTCTGGCTACCAGTCCTATAATACTATGAGCAAGTATATAAGGAAGTCTATAAGTTGATGTCACTTAATTGTGGCAGTGTAAGTGTTATGGAGTTTGGAATAGGAAGCCTCAGGTTTCAGTTTTGGACATTCTTCTAACTAGTTAGATAACACTAGCTGGAACTTTGCCTAGGGTGAATTGGCAGTCTCTCTCTCATCATTATATTTCTGTGCCTTAATACAGTCTATGTAAAACACAGTATCTGCTGAAAGTCTCGGTTTCCCAGCCAGGCGTGGTGACACACACCTGTAATCCCAGCATTTGGGAGGCCGAGGTAGGAGGATCTTGGGGTTTAGGCCAGTCTGGGCTATATCGCAAGACCCTGTGTCAAAAATCTCAAAGAAACAAAAATGAAAAAAACAAAACAAAACAAAAAAAGCCCTAGTCTCTCTTCCAGGTAGATGGCTATCCCCATTGGGCAAGTTGTATATCATCTCTGATGTCAATATCTTCATCTTTAAAATAGAAATATTAATGCCTTAGCAGGCACCCTATTGCATGCTGAGACAGGCCTATGAATATCAAAAGAAAATATGGATGTAGAAATGGTGCTTAAACTATTAGGGCAAATACAAATGTTACTCTCATTACACCATTTATGACACACCATGCCATTTGATGAGACTATTATAAATGAGTCAGGCTTTCTACTGTAGGGTTTTGTGTATCTTTTTATCTGCATAACAGCACTGTGAGCTGGATGTTATTATTTCTGTCTCACACATAAAACTAAACCCCAGAAAGGCCAAGCTATTAAGTGGCAGAGCTGGGATTTTAACTCATTCTCTCTGATGTAAAGACATGTTATAGTTATCATAATTAGACTATGAGCAGAAACATTGAGACTTTTTTCTTTTTTTCAACTAATATTTATTGGCCTGCAGCCGTAGCCCTGTAGCATCTGATCCTGTCAGATCTCAGAAGCTAAGCAGGGTCAGGCCTGACTAGTACTTGGATGGGAGACTACCTGGAAACACCAGGTGCTGTAGGCTTGGGAGAAGGAACCTACTCCCAAAAATCAATCTGCCGTTGAAAACCCTAGGAACAGCAGAGAAGCACTGACAATAAATAGTGTTTCCCCTGTTGTACGTAGGGTCGCTATGAGTCGGATACTGACTCCATGGCACCTAACAACTACATCAACAAAAACAATATTTATTGAGTATCTACTGTAAGTCAGGTATTCTGCTAAGAATTATACAGTCATTGCCTTACTTTCTCATAACAGCCCTATAAGCTACACAGAGTTTCTCCACCTTGGTGCTATTGTCATTTTGATCCAATTGTTCTCTTTTATAAGAGGCTGCCCTGTACACAGTAGGGTGTTTAGCAGCATCCCTGGCCTCTATCCACTAGAACTCAGCTGCGCACATCCCCCTTCCCTGAGTTATGACCACCAAAAAATGTCTCCAGACATAGTTATGTGTCTTTTGGAAGTAAAATCACTCCTGAATGAGAAACACTGTGTCAGAGTCATTTGACTGTATGTGATGAAAATGAGGTACAGAGAACTTGGAGTAATTTGCTCAGGGTCACAAACCTAGTAAGTGGCAGAATTTAAATCTTACCTGACTGAGGACTAGGGCCCCTGACTTCACAGTCCCTCTCCCCGCACTAGCCTCCCTTTTTCTGATACTAGCTAGTTTCTAAGGAAACTCAGATCTGCACAGACCTGCAGGTGGTTTCTAAGAGGGCAAACTGACCATCAAGGTTTGGTCCAGGGCTTAGGAGGCAGGCCCGCAAGAGGAAAGCATGGGTACTTCTGCCAATGACCTCAGCCCATAGAGTTCGGCAATTTTGCCTGTGCTGTTCATAGCTGCTCTCATTTCATATAAAGTATGAAGATCTTTTTTGTTCAGCGTGGTTTCAATCGGCTGCAAACAATAGACGAGTGAAGCTAAAAGTTGCAAGCCAGTTCAATCCGTCGTTGGGAGTTTCTGGAGTGATTTAAATAGCCCTGACAATGTAGGTCGCTATTTTTAAGGCTGAGGTAAGTGTTTGAAAGTGGTTCACACAGCCATGATCTCAGAGAGAAGTCACAGAACATCAGAATGGCAAGGACTCTGAAGGCCTTGCCTGAGAAAAGTAGAAAATGACCCTCTGTACTCTGGATCGCAGAGTTGGGATCGCAGAGTTAGGAACTTGTTGATAATCTCCTTCTGCCTTGCAAAGGGCTCAGCTCATGTAGTGCTAACCTTATGAGAAAGAGGCTGCTTGGTCCCATCTTGCCCTGCTCTTGCTAGACTGGAATGAATAGAGGATTGAGCCTTTCACCCTGTTTCTTTTCTGAGGATGGTTTAAAGCCACTTATACTTGCACAACCACCAAAAGTCCTGCATTGTTTGTACAGATCAGTAGATACTTAGTTACAAAAGACTTTGTAGCACGTGGTATATTGTGTGCCAGCACCATACTAAGCTGTTTGCAAAACTCACTTAGTGCCAGGTGTGGTGGTTCACACCTGTAATTCCAGCAACTCAGGAGGCAGAGGCAGGAGGATGCAGGTTTGAGGCCAGTGGCAGCCTGCATACCTGAGTGAGACTCTGTCTCAAAAGTATGATCTGGGCTGGATGTGTAGCTCAGTGGCAGAGTGCTTGCAAAGTATGCACAAGGCCTTGGGTTCAGCCTCCCAGTACCACAAAATAAAAACAAAATAAAAATCTCAGTATTTTCCCAAAGACATAGGACCTGTTATTGCCATTTTATAGAGGAGTAACTGGTCCTGAGGAGGTTAGGGAGGTTAAGTAGGACCTTGTTCAAGATTGTGGAAAATGAATGGCAGAACCTGGATCAAAGACATTGTGGTTCTAGTCTGGTGGTTCTTAAACTCCAGTGGACATCAGGATCTCTCCCAAATGTTACATGAGACATATTTCTGCTTAAAATTTTCTTATTGGAAAATTCAAATTTAAGTGCATGTCCTATATTTATTTTGCTAAACCTGGCAATGCTAGGCTGAAAGAGCTCCTTGCAAATGATCTCAGTGGGGCCAACCTACATACCATCCAACTGCTGGGGTCCTGCCTAAGAGAGTCTCGGGGCTCCACAGAGGTGAACAAGAGGAAAGCTTGAGGCTGGTAGGCCCTTGCACAGGAAAAATCAGATCTTACTCCATGAGGGGAAATTTTACAATGGCCTCAGCCCCTGGGAAGGGTGCATGAGGACTCAGAACAGACCCTGGAGAGGATAGGAATAGAAAGGCACGGATCTCACTCTGGGACCCCGGCTTGGCATCACAGCCCCAAATGCGGAGTTCTGCACAGAATGGGGTCAATTCTGTGTGGTGGCATCGAAGCAGTGCCTGAGCCCTCCTAAGGCACAGAGTATAATTTCCACAGCAGAAGGGGCACTACAGCAAAGCCGCCAGGGTATCTGCTTTTGTATGTGTTGGCCATGCTGCTGCTCGGCCAGGGGCTACCTCTTACTATTTTGGGTGGGAAAGGTCATGTCTTTCAGCAGTAATGGGTTGAGGGCATCTGGGAGGGTTGGAGCATTTGGTGCATGCTCAGAGGTGCCAGCAGGAGAAGGAGGTCCCTGGAGCATCTTCCCAGTAAACAGAGAGGAATCATCCAGTTTTCAAGGCTGGCTGCTGTTGAGGCTGAATTCGCAGTCACCTTGCTGCATAGAAGCAGGAGCCAAATCCCTTCCCTACATCCTTGGATTTTCTCAAAACTTATGGATAACTACTTTGAAAGGATATTACTTTGGTTCTACTTGCACTTTTAATTTGCTTGGTTCTACTGAGAACTTTCAGACCCAAGCATTTTATGTCAAGACGTTAACAGGCAGACATGCAGTCATGTCTGATCTTAATTATTCATTTATTTGTGTTGTACCAACTGATGGCCCCTTGACCTAGATGAACCCAATTAGCATTTGTGGAGGTTTGCAGTATTAGTACTTCATTTGATGTTCTCTGAGAAAAGGCTTTATTTGAAAACATCTTGTGGAACTGTTGCTTGCTGCTTTTTGTACATACTGTACAGGCAGAATGTAGTATATAATAAAATTCAGCCTTCCTCTAGCTCCTTATTAGAATGCTGTATTTTACATGTAAATTATATCAGGGAGCCTGTGTCTTTCCTTTAGTAAGATTTCAGAGAGGAGCAAAAGAATGAAAGAAAACAAAAGAAGAGAAAGACAGTTTATTTGTTTTTAATAAGTTAGTCCCCTCTGAGGAAAGGGGACTAACTCTAATATAACACATAATTTAGAAATCCAGAGTTAATTGTCACCTTCTCTACACAAGCCTCCTTTCCCATTCCAAGAATATTCTTTGTGTCACTTCTAACGAGACTATTGCTTTGGGGGAAGTTTTTAATAACAGAATAGACTGTTTTCATCCCTCTAAGAGCTTGCTTTCTTGGTACCACCTTAGAAAGCATTCCAAATGCATTCCCCGCTGGTGTGGAGAAATGGGTGTGGGTTGGTTTTTTATTGTTGTTGTTAGGATTTTGTCATACCTCCGGGTGGCAAATTCATGTGCTCTCTTACTGCAGGGGAGCAGCACATTAAAAAAAATAAATACAACTTCCAGAGGAAATTGCCATTGTTGACTTTTGCTCAAGGAAGAGGAACAAAAGTGGTGGCCCTGTGTTTTCTTTTAATAGTCAATGGGCAAGCAATACTCCTATGGTGGCATTCTGAATTTACCAGAGCTGTATTCAATGAGCAAACACTTTGAGTCACCACACTTTGTGGAAGAGATAGAAAAACTGAAAGGAGGTTAAAGAAAAGCAACAGAGAGGGTTAAAATTATGCAAAATGCTTCCTCTGCTGCATGAAACTTAAAGGAAACTGGCTTGCTTCTCTTGAGAAGTGTTGGGTTGTGGTCAGAGAGATGTGTTGGGAGGAAGAGGGGGTTGGAGGGTGGAGCTGTCAAGCCTCCTGCCCACTTAAAAGTCTCCCCTTTTCCCCAGAGAGATAGATACCCCTGCTTTGGATTTTTGCCACTGAAGAGTAACAGGCTGCATAACAGCTACTGCCTAAGGTTGCAAAGTTGCATCTGGCACAAGAGGGTCCAGCCAAGGAGGCAGGTGGCAATTGGTATCCGTCCTCTGCTGCACTCACTAGATGACCTGGGCACCCAGCCATGGGCACTTGCTCTGCATTCATCTGATCAGAAGGGGCACTTCCTTCTTATTGCAACGGACTCCTGGGTAGGTCTTGAGACACTGTGATTCCATGAAAAGGTCAGCAGTGCTTTGGTGGCCCCAGTGTGGGATGTGGAACCACCAGAGGCTTGTAGAGGTGAGCTCTCCAGTGAGTAACTTCACCTGGAGTGCAAGGACCAAGTAACAGAGGATGCTCATCGATCCTAAAGTGGCATTGCTTGCTTCTTCCAAAACCCTGGGTAAGCTCCAAAGAAATCTTGGGCATTTATGGGAAGAGAGGCATTTCTGCAGGTCCTGTATTGAGGAGGCTAGGCCAGGATTTGGTGATGTTCCAGAAACTGGCCTCAGCCTTCTGGTTAGGGACCATGACTGCATAATGCTGCCTGCCATAGTCATAACTGCTTGTCACAAGAAGATGAGTTACTTCCCATTTCCTCTTGCTTTTGGAAAGACAGACTCTTAGAAAAGTCTCCTTAACCTACCCTTTGTTTTGCTGATGAGTCAAATTTAAGTTGCAGATGGGCAATTGTGAAAGATAATCGGTGGGTGTTTGTTGCAACTCAGAAGTGAGGGTTTGAGGTTTTATCACCGACTCACTTTGCCTGGAATATGGTTAATATGAGTCTAAATTTTGTGTTTTGATAATAGGAATCCAGAAAACTGAGGCTTCGGGGTTGTTTTGCTGAAGAACATAAAAAGAGTAATTTCTTTTCACGTGTAGTTCTATCACAGTGTGAAATTTATTTATGTGCCCAAACTGTCCTGTCTGGCCTCAGGAATGCCTGGTGTGATGGAAACTGTGCAGAACTTTCATTCAAAATTGGTTTGTATGTCCTCAGGAGAGTTAATGAATCTTACCGACCCATTCACTGTTTCCTTATCTGTAAAGTGTATTTGTGTACTTATTTCAGAGCTTCTGTCGAAAATAAGTGAAATGATACATAGAAAATGCCTGGCGTGGTACCCTACTTAGAAAAGCAACTCAATGCCCTCCTGCTGTATACCAGAAGATATGTTCAGGAGTCAGGTATAATGATACTTTTCTCTTTTCCAGCCACAGGACGAAGTCTTCAGGCTGGCCGCCTCCCTCAGGAACCTGGGGCTTGAACCAGGTACCACCCTATGGATGGGAGATGATGACAAGCCGAGATGGGCGAGACTACTTCATCAAGTAGGTTACAAAGATGGCATGAACCATGAAATCTTTGCCTGATGGACTTCTCTGGTTTTGATTTGCCTAGCAGAAGGAACATGCTTAAAGTGGGGATTGAGAGGAATTTGGAGGCCTTTACTCAAGCAGCCTGGTCTCCTGTACATTTTGCATCTTGCAACATTGGCTTGTTTTGTTCTTGGGCAGGTACCATCTTAGAGTCGCAGTTCACTGCATAGTGTGGTGATCTTGATTCAGAGCAAAAGTGTCCATTTTTAAATATTAGGCCAGCTGTGTTTGTTGTCTGAGAGTAATAACTAAAGTTTAACATAGAACAATACCATCTAGAGAGTTTTCCAGAAAGGGTTAAGAATGCTACTAGATGACGTATAACTAGAAAAATCAGCTAAACACATTATACAAGTTAGGTGTCTTATAAATTTCTCACCCTAATGTTTGCTCAGGTTTTAGATTTTTATAGGCATCCTTTAAAAATTGTGTTAAATGAATGTATACATGAAATTGACTATTTTAGCCATTCTAGGTGTACAAGTTAGTGGCATTGAATGCATCTACACTGTTGTGAAATTGTTTATCACTATTTATTTCCAGAACTTTTTCATCATCCCCAACAGAAATTTTGGCGCCACTAAATAATAACTACCCATTCTTCTCTCCTTTTAGCTCTTGGTAGCCTCTGTTCTACTTTCTATCTCTATGAATTTGCTTATTCTAGTCACCTTGGAAAGTGGAATCATACAGTATCTGTCCTTTTGTGTCTGGATTATTTCATTTTGCATAATGTTTTTAAGTTTCATCTATGTTGCAGTATGTGTCTGAATTGCTCCCTTTTTTAAGGCTGAATAGTATTTCACTGTGTGTATATACATTTGTTTATTCATTCATTTGTTGAAGGACAGTTTAGTTATTTCCACTTCTTGACTATTGTGAAGAATGTTGCTATGAATATTGATATATAAGTATCTGTTGAGGGGCTGGCAGCTGTTAAGCATGTGCAGTTCCCTGTGCTTGATCCTCAGCACCACACCCACTCACACACAAATACCAAGGATCTGGGCCTTGCTTTCACTTGTTTTAAGTATATACTTAGGATTGGAATGATTGCTTCATATGAAATTGCTGGGTCAAAGTTAAATTTTATGTTTAAATTTTTAAGGATCCACCAAATTGTTCCTCAGAGTGGCTGCTGTGGCTTTTTGTGGTTTAAGGAGAAGAGCATTTCTATTGCATTTCTCAAATCAGTAAGAGTTGAGCCTGCTTTTTTTCTTCAACCTAAGTGAAATATTCTCAATTACAAGTAACTAATGAAACAGATTTGAAATCAAGAAGCACAGTTGGCTGGATCCCAATTGTAATTGAGCAGGGATTGGAAACAAAGGGGAAAAAATCTTTCACAACCACAGGCTGTGTTCTTTTTCTAGCCAAGCTGCTTATGGATTGATATACAAATATGGGATCACCATGAAAGGGGATCCTTCTTATTAAACTGTCTGCCAAGATTGTTTTGGGGGGATTTGGTCTTTTGTACTCTGTACTCCATCCCATCCTCAATGAAGATGGTTAGAAGTAGTCATGGGAAAAACACAGGAATGTTGTGGCTACTTTCCCAGGTTCTACAGCCCAAATCTCTCTGCCCAGAACTGCCTCAGAAAGAAGATCTCTCCCTACTTGGGAGCATAGTTGCTGAGGGTCTTGCCTCTGGGGCCAGACTGGGGAGACCCAACTTGCCTTTGAATATGACTCATGCTAGGGACCTATAGGAATTGCCTTGTGGCTCCTAAAGACTTTGCTAAAGCTGTGCTCACAGAGAAGTTAGAATGGTAGTGGCATTGGGAAAAATGTCCTGGAAAATTCAAAGACTGGTAGAAAGACCAGTGGTTTGGCTCACACCCTCGACTTTGAATTGTTAATTTCATATGCTTTACCCAAATCTCTTCTGCTGCTACTAAGATAATATTTTTGATATTGTGCCATCTATTTTATAGCATGACCATGGATTTATGCAATTGGCTTAGTTAAGGTGACCTCGATGCTTGCACTCAAAACTCAAAATATTGCGCCAAAGAAATGTAATTTTTAAGGCATGTATTATGAATTTATGAAGTTATGTCTCAGGCATCTGATTAACATAGATTTTTATTTTCCTTTGGTTGAATATGTGTTTCTGTACATTGCAGGTCATTTGATCAATAGGTAGGAACCCAAACTGAGGCCAGCTGGATAGGGGTTATGGGAAACCAAGATGGCTATACTTCTATAATTACTATTAGCATTATTGACATTTTTAAGGGACAGACCTGACTGGGTGAAAATTTAACATTTATAGTGAGCTAAAGACCCTGGCTCCAATTCCCAGCACTGCAAAAATGAGGGGACCTGGTCGTCTACTCTCAAAACAGTTCTGAAGCAGCTATTGAAAACCCGATGAGGTTCACTAGGAATCAGACCCAACTCAACGGCAATTAACAACATACTATACTGGGCTAATGCCAGCTGTTAAAAATAAGAACAAATCAGCTACTAAAGAAGCCCACACTGATTACTAAATTATAAGATTTAAAACCAGTCAACACTGCCATTTTTCTAAATCTGTGTGGTTTCTTTTTCTTGAAAAGTAAACTTCTACAGTACTCTCAGAAATTTTTAAGCTGTCAAGAAGAATACTTCTTTGGAAAGCATTTGTTCTTTCTTTATCACTAATGAGTTTTATAAATAATGAGAGTCATATTTTTCTTATCTACTGAATAATGTCCATTATAAAGAGAAACTCTAATTATCAGAGTTTCTGGGGAGCCCAGCCTTGCAGTATAGAGCATTTCTGTAGTCATTAGTTTTAGAAGGTAAAAGGACAACTTGAAAACTAATCTGTGGGTAGTAATTAGCACCTTTGCATTTGATTTTTCACTTTTTTTACATATTCTTTTTGAAAGATTACATTTTTTAAATTTTAGGAGGTAAATGACACCCACATTAGACAACTGTTTTTGAGGGAGGTACAACTATTTCTGAAGGGTGGACAAAACTTCATGTGTTCATTTACAGTCTAATAGCTAAATAATGAGATAATTGTATCATTATGAGCCTTTCAGAACATGGCCCAGCATAATTCAAAATGTATCCCCTCTCATTCCCTATCATTTCAGAGTAGCCCTCAGTAACGTGTTTTCTATAAGAAGTCACAGATCCATAGGATTCAAACAATGGATAGCAATACATACATGTTAATGTACATTTGTATAATATTGTATAGTTTGCAAACTGATGGTTCTCAATCTTGACTGCACATTGGAATATCCTGAGGAGCAGTAAAATTCTGAGGCCTGGGACTGGTGTGGAGCCTAGAATGGGGGGGTTAGAAGCTCCCCAGGTGATTCTAATGAACAAGTATGGTTGCTGAATGTGCCCTCATTTATTTGGCTTCAAAACAGGGATGATTATCCCCATCTTCCAAATGATAAGACCGACACTTGGAATGACCAAGCAGATTCCTCAAAGTTGTACACATGTCCTGAATCAAAATTCATTGCTTGTTTAACTCCACTAGACTCTTCCATTAAGAAAGGACAACTTCTGTTGATATGCTTAGGGAAATATGAAATATAAAATACAGATCTTTTTGTAATGCTGGGGATGGAACTCAGGGACTTGCCCATGCTAGGCAAGTGCTCTACCACTGAGTTGCATTCCCAACCTGAAGTACATTTTTTTAAGGAACAGAGGATATTGTTTAAAAAACATGGCAAATGCAAAATAAAAGTTTCTCAGTTCTTATTACTATCAGTTAGGAGAGAGAGCAGATCAGGGGAAGGAAGGGAAACACAAGGGAGAAGAAGGAGGCTGAGGAAAGGGGGTCCTGGTGAGAATTGTGTAAGAAAAGGATAAATGGATGGAAAATGAAGAGAAGCAAAGAAAGATAGTCTGAGATGATTGTTATAATACCAGCACCAGTGAATAATAAGTGTAGGTTTGGATGGAGGTGGATATTGCTATAGATATAATTGTAGATATAAATGTGGATATAGATACAGATGTACATGTAAATGGGTATAGAATATAGAAATTGACATAGATATTGATTCAGATAAAGATTGGTATAGATATACAGATATAGTTGTAGATATAGAAAGGTATAGAATATAGATATGGATGATATATAGGTAAGTGGGCATATAATCAATCAGGAGAGTCCTGGTTTACAGGAGCTGTCCTGAAATAATTACTGATAGCACCCCTTTTTTGTTCTCCTGGTGTTCTGGTTTAGATAAAATAAGATAACCCAACTTAAATAACATATTGCCAAAGTTAAGAAAAGTCTAACAGGATGTAAGATTTCACTTAATCTTGACAACTGTCCTGTGAGGTAGTTAAGGCACACAGAGAACTCTCTGCAGTTCACAGGCATTGGGATCTCCACATCATATGGTTAGTCAGACCAAAGTTTGCATCCACATCTTTAGACTCTAAGGCCTCAGTTCATTTGACTCTAATTCCTACTGAGCTCTCTTGATTGCTTTGACTCCCACTCCTAGAGTTATCTAACCCTGTTACTGTGTGCTCAGCTCACCTGTCCCCCCCATTCCCTCCCTATTCAACATCCTTGCACCTGATAAGCCTAGTTTCTAGTCATGTGCTTCCTTCAAAAGCTCTTCTTGGCCACACCCAGAATTTACTGAGCACCACTGAATACTGAAGATGTTTAGAAAAGTAAGACAAGGTGCTATTTTCAAGAATCTCAGAGTTCAGTGGAAGTGTTAAGTACTATAGTAGACTATGCTTTAGATCCAGCAGAAGTCCCAAAGGAAGAATTAATACAGTAGATTTTGAGGGGGGAGGCAGATTACTGAAAGCCAGTGCCACAGGTCTCACACTACAAAAAGGCCAATTGTCATTCTCTATTGAGCAATGTCTGTTTTAATCTCTGTACAGATAAATAGTGCTGGTGTTTAGCTCAGTTAGTAGAGTGCTGCTCCTCACTCTCTGACAACCAGGATTCCATCCTCAGCACCACAAATATGGGAGAAGGATTTGACAATCCACTTCCAAAGCAATCTTGAAAAACAATTGAAAACAATCAGCCATCAAAAACCCTATGAGAGTTGCTATGAGTCAGAATCAACGACACCTAACAACAAAAAAACAAAGATAAATAAGTTTAATAGAAAATAAGGGGCATCACATGTCATTTTGTTTCCCTATGTTTAATTAAATATTAAATGAAGTATGAACATATTTGTTTTGACTGTAGGGTGGGGAAAGTTAATGCAAAGGTGGTTCATAAATCTGGCACTTCGGTTTTTATAGATAGGACAAAATTAAAACATAAATATTACACTAGCTGGCAAGATGGGGGATTCTGATGAGGCAAGCTGCAGTCTGTGGATAGATAGGGGGAAGAGACTGGAGCATCATTTCCAAAGCACATGGCCAAAGCACATGGTTTTTTAAGTTCAAATTTGAGAGACTTTTTTTTTTTTTTGGCTTCTGGCTTTCTGGCCACTTTCAACCTGTATGTGTAACAAGTATCCCTGCATGTGGTATTGGACAAGACATGCCATTCTATTATTCTACCAGCAATTCCCATGGTGGGCAATTAAACTGAAGTACTATCTCCTTAGTGCAGAAGAATTCAATTCTGAATCCTGAATAGTGGAGATTAGTTAATGAGATGTGGAAACTTCCACTTTGTTCTCCACTATGGACTTGGCCCAACTTGGAAGTATCTTAGCTATCCCCATCTGCCAATCTGTTCACTGGTCAATGTGAAATGTATTTTTGGCTCATCTATCTCTAGGAGAGAATAATCTGAATAAATACAATCACAGCAGAAGACAGTCAAGTCAAGGTGATAGGATTCTGTCATCAGAAAAATTAGAACTAGAAAAACCTTACCTCATCCTTCTATATGAGCCCCAAAGTATTCTTTCTATGACTTTACCTGGTCTAATTTGAATGTCCCAAAGAGATTCTTACTATTATTTTGAGGATGAGTCCTTTTATCTGTTACTCTGTGATAAATTCCCTTAAACTTTCCTTTCTATATTTTTTAAAAGAGTCAAGATTAGTTAAGTTGTAAAGTTTGATGTCAGTATCATAGTTGTGCTTCCATTCCCTGTTATATTTTTGTATTTGAAGCAGACATCAATTTCCTACTTTATCAAGTCTACATTTTGAATACATACCCAACAAAGGACAAATGGATCTGAGGAATGACACAAGTTGTTACCCTTTGTTTTTGGTAATAAAACACTGGAGATCTCTGTGGAAATTAAAAGTTATGCCCATAAAGGAAATAAGTGAGATCTATTGGTCATAAGTTGTTCTGTTATTTTGTGAAGTTTTAAATATTCAAAGAGTTAAGAACTCAGATTGGGGTGTAGCTCAGTGGTAGAGCACTTACCTAGCATGTGTGAGGCCCTATTTGATCTCAAACCCCGCAGAGTTAAGAACTAGCATTATCTTAGAGAAGAGGCCATGTGCTCCATTTTTGTGTTTTTGATGAAGAATTCTGAAATAAAATATACTGCTACCAAGCACACACAGTGAGTTCTACGTAAAAAGTCAGTAATTACCACATGGCAAGAACAAATGCCATTCAGTTCAGTAAGTTCCTTAGGATTTCAAGCATCTAATTCAAGGGGAGGGAGGCATATTATAATTTTGGAATGGGGGGAACAAAGTAAACATGATAGTATCATTACATGAAATGAAAGGTGATTATGTCCCATCAGTGCAAATGCTTCCCAGGCTGAACATTAGGGCTGTTTATTCCCTTCATTGGAGCAGATTTGTTTTCTTTTGAATCTGACAAAGCACCTATCTGCTGAGTTAATAATTGCTGCTCCCAGCTGGAAGGCAGGTTTGCCAAGTTGGTGGAAGGGCTGTTAACAGGAAGGCTCTGAAATGACATTCCCATTCCTGATCTAACTTGGCATCTAGTACTCCAAGCTGGACTAAGCCGACTTCTCCCGTAGCAGAGGCCATTTCCTATGTATTTCTTCCTAACACTTTGCTGGCTGACTTTATGTGGCTTTCACTCAAGGGTAAATGCCTGAACCTCTTGGCTTATTTGTCCAGCAGGCCAAAGGACCTCATAGGATTTTAATTATTTGAACTTCCTTGGGCCACCTGATTGCATCTGACTTAGGACATACCTGCATGTTGGAGCTGAGCTGTGGGCAGCAGGTTGACTTATGCTCTGGGTCACCTCTTTCTTCTTCTGTGCTAGATGTAGCCCTAGGGATATACATGAGGTGGGTCACCGAGTCCATTTGGAATCATAGGGATGGCCAGCCTGAGAACAGAAGAAGCACCTGGAGGTCCAGGTTTCCATCACAGCCTGTAATTGAAATACTAGCTTGGGGCTACCTGCCACCCTTGATTCTTTTGAGTTGCCTTTGAACCTCTTCTTTCTGGATTGAGCCAACCCTTGCAGAGAGCAATTTTGATGTCATTGCCTAAGGCCTGGCACAGGCAGAAATTCTGGCCTATGCCAAATGCAAAGTGGGGGAGTTGCTTGGGAATAAATTGGCTGAACTTAAGAGGACACAGAATCAACTCAGTGGCCCATATCTTTCCATTGTTTTATGCCCTCTTAAATAAAAGGAGAACAACAACAGAGAAGAGGGCTGTTGACAAAAGGCCCTGACTGTGGTGCGACAAAGGGTGGGAGACCGCACTTAATCATGTAGCTCTGCATAAAGCCTTCTTTTCAATGGCCAGTTCCTAGCAAAGAGTCTCTTCAATTGAAAGGACGAGGAGAGATGGTGGAAATTTTGGTTTTGATTTGGTTTAGTTTGGTTGGCTTGGTTTTGGGGGCCAGTAGACAGTCAGAGCAGTTTGAGTTAAGATTATCCATGTCACACAATTACATGGAGCAGGCCACTCAGCTGCTCCAAGAAGTGGCACAAGTTTGGCAAAAGTAGTTCACTTTGAGGAGAAGAGAGCCTCTCAAAGGATGGTGCTGAGCATATAGGAGTGGTTACATAAGTTGGAGGACTGGGATTTAGCTCAGTTGACAGAGCACTGCTCTGCAGTCTCTGAGGTCCCAAGTTTGATTCCCAGCACTGCAAAAATGGGAGAAGGATGTGCCAATCCACTCCCAAGGCAATCCTGAAGCAATCAGCCATTGAAAACTCTACAGGGGTCACTATGGGTTGGACACCACTCAATGGCACCTAACAACAACAAAAACATATTTTGGGAAACCCATTACAAACTGAAAATACAGCGCTCCTGTTCAAATGAGGATACAAGTGCGGGTAAAGCTACTAAGATGTAAAGCTATTCCCTTTTTCTGTGGCCTATAAACATGTAACGGGTTTTTTTATTTGCTATTTAGGGCCATTGTAAGTAAAAATCAAAAATTTTCACTATTATTAGCATACAATTTACTCTTCTTCTTTATATTGTGCAATGCAAATTACAGATACCAATATAAGAGTATTTAACTTATCTGTAATCACTGAAATTACATAATTTATGTTTCATAGCTCACACATGCATATGTCTTTCAATCTGGCCAGAATAAAGAAAATGCTGCACAAACCTGAGTCAACTGTTTTGATTTTACTTCTTGGTATGAGCACATTCTCCTAACACTCCCTCCCTTTTGTTTGCTGATAGAGAAGGAAGAAGTGAGAAGAAAAGGAACTTGGCTTCCCCCTCTTTCTCTTTCCTTCTGCGTGATCATTTTCAGTGTAGAAAATGGTTGGCCAATACAAGAAGGTACACAAGAAAGGATCTGACAGAACTTCTTTGTTGTCTGTTTCTTAGAAGGCCATGTATGTCAAAAACTAATTGACCTTCAGCCCTTACCTTTCAACCTCACCTCTTGACATTTTAAAAAAATAATTTCTCACATTGCTGTCTCAATAAAGGCCTGGCAAAGAGAAACAACTGCTTCTAGCTGTTAACTCTCTCAGAAAGTAATCTTCATGCCCTGTCAAGGATGGGTTTTCTTACCAAATGACACGCGCTTTTCTCCCTCTGCTTCTACTCTCAATTGTCTAGGCCAGGTCAACTCACTTTTTCTGTCAAAAGTCACATAGAAAATAATTTAGGCTTTGGTAACCATATGGTCTGTTGTGACTTAACACAATGCAGGCTTGCTTCTATAGTGTTGAAGTGGTCACAGGAAATATGTAAGCACATGGATGTTGATGTGTACCAATAAAACTTTATAAAAACAGAGTGGGGACAAGGTTTGACCCATGAACTGTAGTAGTTTGCTGACTCCTGCTCTAGAGCCCCATGCATTTGAGTCCATTCTCATTTTTAATTCATTATTTGATAAAATGTCAAAGCCCTCCCTTGAAATGGGGAGCTGCTGTGTGTTTTATCTTTGAACGTAGGGCTTCAAACCTGTGAAAAATTTTGTTCAGGTTCAGGTGTGGGTCAATATGTTAAAATTTAGAGGGTTCAGGTTTGGTTTGGTATTGGGTTTAAATCCTATGTGTAGATAGCAGGGCTTCAAATCAAATCCCAGCCTGAACCTTGAGCTGGTTCTGGTTCAAGCATTTAAAAGTTTTTCTGTACCTGAACCAAGTGAAAAACCCAGCTTTTAATGTTTTTTTTTCTCATTAGCTATTTAAAAATTTGAAAAAATTATTCATCTATCTATACATAGTATTAACATGTTAAACCCCAACCAAACTGAACCCTATACATTTTTACATATTGAACCCACACCCAAAGCTGAATCCAGTTTTTCATGGTTTTGAAAATCTGTTTAAAAAGAACTAGGGCAGAAATTGGTCAAGTGACTTTTTTGAGGTCTCAGGGAACTAAAAGTGGACCTCAGAGCCCTGGTTTGTCTGGTTTGTCCTACTTCTTGCTAGAAAGCTCTATGATATGTCTTCTGTCAGGATGTTGTTCTTGCCTAGCTCTGATACCTATGACCCACCTCTAAAGGGTACTCTAGGAACAACATCATCACAATCGACCTGAGAAGGATAACCTTTAATGTGAAGTGCCATTACCCCCCCACCTTCCTTTTGGTGGGAGCTCAGGTGGACAAGATGTTTTGATCACAGGGTTCTGCAGCTGCTCCCCACCTCTAACCAGCACCTTCATGGGAGGGTGATGGAGAGGCAGGAAAAAAGAGCAAGGAGTCAGCCCAATCACAATGGAATGCTGAAGTCAAGTGCAAATAATTATTAGGGAGGTGAAAATTACATAGCAACTTCCTCTTACTAATGGTCTACAGAGAAACAGCCCCATTGTACTTCAGAAAATTAATTGTCCATGGTGTTTCAAAGAAATTCTGCTTATTATCCTTGTGGAATTTTATAAAGCTGCTGCACAAAGGTCCCCAGCTCATTTTCAATGAGGTTCTGTTCTAGGCTGTTCTTGCAGCTTTTATGATACCATCCCCCTTCCTTTGTTCCAAGCTCATGGGATGTACCTTCTGAAGTTTCCTCGGGTGGTTCTTCCTCTTTAGCTCAATGTTTAAACTTTAGTCTCCACACTATCAAGCTTACATTTCTACTTAAATCCCACAATAAAAAGATTCGAGTATAAATGTGTTAGCACCATTTGGTTTTGGTCCAAAAATTACTAGAATATCATGACTGTTCACCTATAGGAGATAAAGGAGATGAGGATGGGTTTGTACTGCCTAAAATATTGTCTGGGCAATGGCATGTGGTCCATAAGCATTTGTTGAATAGATCTTTACCTGGCTATATGTATGAGTAGGTAGATGGATCATTAGGCTCGTTTTTGAAACTTTATATTCAGTAGGAAAATGCTGCTACACAAATAAGTGAGTGAAAATTCTCTCTTATAAACTCACAAATGAACAAATTATGCTACCAGAATTTAGGCATTTAGGTAAAGTTGTACTTCATAATAAGACCCTAAAGGTTCGTCAAAGCCTCATTGATTCATATGTTAGTGCAACTGTTTATCAGATTTCCAAAATTCATGATACAATGAAGATATCTTTTTGAGGGTAGTATGACTACAGTACATTCCAGCAACAAGTGGCACAGAATAATAAAGCACTGAAATAAAAGTAAAAACTCTTGTGTTAGGATCCCAGCTCTTCTCCAGCAAAGACAAATGCATGCATGGATATATTAACCTATATTAATATACTTTGGTTTATTAATTCACTTTTGATTCTTATGTAGAATTTAAATGGTAAAAAAATTAAAATAACTAGCCAGGCACGGTGGTGCATGCCTATAATCCTAACAGCTCAGGAGGTGGAGGCAGGAGGATCGCAAGTTCAAGACCGGAGGCAGTCTGCGTAACTTAGGGAGACTCTGTCTCAAAAAGTAAAACAAATAAATGGGCTGGGGGCACACCTCAGTGGTCCAGCACTTGCAAAGCATGCAGGCACAAGGCCGTGGGTTCAACCCCCAGTATCATTTAAAAAAAATTTAATAGCTGTAAATGTGCGTCTGTAGCCATAGCACCCTGGCATCCAGTCCAGGCTGATCTCAGAAGCTACTCAGGGTCAGCTTGGTTGGTCCTTGGATGGGAGACCACCTGGGAATACCAAGTGCTACAGGCTAGGGAGAAGGACATGGCAATCCACTCCAGAAATAATCAGCCATTGAAAACCCTATGCATAGCAGAGAAGCACTGACAACTATGGCAGGCATGGCACAGTGTTGGAGAGTATTTTGTTCTCTTCTATATAGGGTCACTGTGAGTTAGACCTGACTCACCAGCACCTAGCAACAAATGTCTATGGATATACACTATATGAAGATGCAATTTATGACATCCATAACATAAAGTAGTGGAAATAGTAGTGCATAGGAGTAGAGTTTTGTATGCAACTGAAAAATTAAGTTGTTAATTTAAAACAGAATGTGATAAATTAAAGGTATTTTGTGTAATTGCAATGGTTACCACAAAGACTGGACCATAGCACACCTGAACCAATCACTGTGGGCAGAGGAGGTGGGATTCCTGATTGACATAAGCCAATCAGGGCCTACCCCTAAAGTAGAAGTGGGATCCTTCCATCCCACCCAGACCACTCAGGACAGAGGTAGTTTCCCAATGGGACTAAGAATCAGAAAACATTCTCTGTGAAAGGCCACATAGTAAATATTTTAGGCTTTGTGGGCCATGTAGTCTCTATTGCAACTACTCAGCTGTGCCACTGTGTAATGAAAGCAGCCATAGATATTAAATGAATGAGTAGTAAATAAAATTTTACAGGCACTGAAATTTGAACTTCATATAATTTTCATGAATCATGAAATATTATTTTCTTTAATTTTTTCTTTTTTAGGCACTGGAAAATATAAAATCCAGGCTGATGATATAATTCAGAATTCTCAAGGTTCAATGCCTAACATGGCCCCAAATAAAAAACCACTCTTAGCTCACAGGTGGTTCATAGGATTTGGCCCATGATTATAGTTTGCATATCTTTGTTCTAAGTAATCTCTCCAAATACCTTTTTAGCTAAGTAATTATTTTTCTTCATAATTTTACCTAAGTCACCTTCGTTCCTGGCTTCCACTTTACCTATAGGGAGGTGACACTTAACTGGTATGTTTGCTCAAAATCCTCCATCTTACTCACGACAGAGTATCCAGAGGGCCATGGAATCTCTTTTCTTTACACTTTGTGCCCCCAACTGCCATAATATTTTGGTTGCCATAGAACTTTTGAGAAATACAGAATAGTACACTGTTAAAAATTAAAGATAATCATTCCCCCATTATTGGAAACTAAAGATATATCTTCAACTCTGCATGTACAATTTGTTGAGTTAGGTTCAAACTCTGTCATGTTGCTAGGCACTTGTTCTTCTATTTTTGTTCTCCTTTAGCAGCACCTTTTTTTCCTAGCTTAAATATTTAGCAGACTAGAACTGTCTTCCAAATGATATATTTCTTAAAGGCCTTATTTTCCAGTCATTGGACAGAGTGCCATTATGTAAATGATTGAAGCAAGTATTCAAGTATGTAGGTTTAAAGATCTTCAGGGTCGGAGGGTAACTCTGGGGAGAGAGATGGGAGCTAGAGCTGAACAATAAGGAGCAGAGGAAGGATAAAGTCAAAGAAGCTTATAAATTCCTATAAGGAGCAAGTTTGGCTGGATCTCCAGAGGAAGATGAAAAGAAACCTGGCTTAGGAAAAAGTAAAAATCATCAGACTGGCATGGGGCTATAGGAGAGCAATGATCTGTTTTAAAATGTAAATGAGAAACGGCAGAATGATTTGGTCAAATGTATTTTGGCAGCCTTTGAATTTTAGTCCACATACTTTTAGCACATACTGTGATTTCACTTTCCACAATCTCACTTTTGGTCAACTACCCTTCAAAAATTTAAATGGAAAATTCCAAAAATAAATATTTCCTAATGGGCTAGGATTTAGCTCAGTTCGTAGAGCACTGTGCTGCAGTCTCTAAGGTCCCAAGTTCAATTCCCAGCACTGCAAAAATGGGAGAAGGACCTGGCAATCCACTCCCAAGGCAATCTCGAAACAATCAGCCATTGAAAACCCTATGAGGGTCCTATGAGTCGGATACCGACTCTACGACACCTAACAACAACAAGTTTTAAATAACTTTTACTGCATTATATTATTAGAATTATTCTGTTGGTTATTGTTGTTAATCTATGTGCCTATTTATAAATTAAGCTTTATCATACCAATATATGTATCTAGGAGAAAACAGTATATATAGGGTGTAGTATTACCCATGGTTTCAGACATCCACTGGAGGTCTTAGAACATATCCCCACACATAAGCAGGGACAACTGTAAAATGACTATATTCATTCACTGTTTATTACCTGCTACTTCATCACTTAGCCTGTGGTGCCTTTATGTGAATAAGAAAAGACACCCCCTTTGGGCCAGTGGCATCTGTGTGTAAAGTTTCAGGGCTTTAAGAGAGGAGTAGATTTCAACCCCACTTACTTCCTCAGCCAAGCCCCCTGTATGTTCATTTGCAGTGGCCCTAGTTTGAAGTGGTTCATGATAAATAGACCCATCTGATTAGGTGGCTGTGCACATGCTTTGCTGTTCTCCAGGTGCACTTTCCAAGTAGAGTCAAAGGGCCATTTAGAGGCCAAGGCTGGGAAGGACCAGGTAGAATTCACTTGCACTGACACCCTTGCATGGATTGACTAGGGGATTCACTTGTCTAGCTGGTCACAAAACGAAATTGTCCTAATTTTGGAAGATTACAGTGTATAAAGTCCATAATTTTATTATAGCAATTGCTTTAATGGCACAATTTCCTACTTCCTACTTTAGACTTTGGGGCTGGGATTTAGCTCAGTTGGTAGAGTGCCACTCTGCAGTCTCTGAAGTCCTGGTTCTATTCCCAGAACAGCAAAAATGGGAGAGCGATGTGGCAATCCTGAAACAACCAGGCACTGAGAACCCTATGAGGGTTGCTATGAGTCGGACACAACTCAACAACACCTAACAATAACAACAACAATATATGCTGAACCTTCTTTCTTACATCCCATATACTTGGGCTTTCGACTTCCTCCAGTCACTGCTCCTTGAGCCACCACTATGTGGCACACTCACAGTTGAGGAGGAGGATGAGTGTGGCCCTCTTCTGGGTGCTCCGTGATCCTTTTGCTGTTTGCTTGTTTTCTGTAGGGAATTTGTTGATCATGCCTTTTGCTTTCTTTTGTTTTCTAAATTATAGGACTCCCTTACAGCAAACTCTGTCTCCTGACAGAGCTTTGGACTATAAATATTCCTTCCAATAGCAGCCCCTTTCCAAAATATCCTTCTCCCTGATTCACTTTTAATCTATAGTTTGCAATCATTGTTAGAATTATATATAAGGAAAAAGTTAATAGTCTCCAAGCAAGGGCCGCATGCACTCCTATGAGCCACTTGTGCCTGTGGCTTAGCTGTGTGGTGCTCCCACTCTTGGTTTCTGTTCCCCATGTCCTTTCCAATACTTTTTCGTTGTGTTCTCCATGCTTGCTTTTATAGGAAAGTGGCCTCCAAATGGTGTTAAAGTGGGTTTTGTTATCCATGGCATAGAATCTAGGAGAAAGCTGCATGAGAGCCTGGTGGCTGATGAGGGAAGCTCCATTTCCCAGTGGGACACGTGGGTGGCCAGGATGCCTAACCTTCCTGGCCCTTGCCTTACTCATCTGAAAAATAAGCACATGAATATCACCCACTCTGCTGAACTATGACAGGGTTAAATACGTATTCATATGAAGTGCTAAGAATAGGAAGGATACAAATGTTCGTTATTATCAGGATCATTATTATTAGGAAGAGAGGGAAGGGGAGGCCAAGCAAAGGTGCACCTTTGCTCTTCTCCAGCTAGAACCTGCATTGAAGGACGGATCTCACAGAACCAGTCACACTAGTGTCTCACTGAGGAGCCCATGCACTATTCCCCCTTGCAGGTATTTGTATTTTCTTAAAGGTACAATATCTTTAACCAGACAAGTGAATATAATAGTAACAGTTCTGGTGTCCAAGTTTCTTCCCTCCCTGACTTTGCTGCCTGCCTACCAATCCACATTCCTATGACTATATGTTGTTTTTGGTGGTGGTGGTAAGTGCCGTCCTGTCAGTGTTCCACACACAGTGACCATGCGTACAACAGGCAAAACAGAATTATTAGTGCTTCTGAGCTATGCATAGGGTTTTTAATGGCTGATAGGTTTTGGGGAGGGGCTGCCAAGTCCTTCTCCCAAGCCTTCAGCACCTGGTGTTCCCAGACAGTCTCCTATCCAAGTACTAACCAGGGTCGACCCTGCTTCACTTCCCAGATCTGATGGGATCAGATGCAACAGTGGTACACCTGCAGGCTATGCTATATATGCACCCTTAACTCTGCTTATGCCATTTGGCCTCACAGTGGAAGAAGAGAAATCCCCCATTTGTCTGAGCCAATGATCACTGAATCCCTGGATCCATCTCTTTGCTATATGTTCAATATCTTTGTGATCTGGGCACTTTGCACCAGTATTTAAACATAGGCAACTGGTTACTGCCTTAAGAAATAAAAGAAAAACATAATAAAATAAAACTCATTTGTCCTCGCAACTGCTCCATACTTGTGGCTTCACTTTTTCCTTCTTTCATGCATGTTAAATCTTAGAATCATGTTCCTCCTGCGCTATCTCCGTCTCACACTGCTCTTAACTACTCAACTCACCAGAGCCTGGCCTGTCACAGCTCTCCCAGTGAGCTGCTCTCCCCAGGTGTTAAAAAAAGGAATAGACATCTTAAAATTACTATTGACTAGAAAATTAAATCATCATATAGAAATGGTAATGACAGTGGATTCTATACAACGATGATAAAGAATATTCAGGAGATACAAATGTCAAGAGTCCAACATTGATAAATCCTAGTGTTGGATGAAAAATTAAGTTGCTAGGAAATGTCTATGACATGATGCCATCCTACAAACTTTTAAATCATGCAGAATGTACACGACATGTGGATATATAAATCAATCATGAAAATTTGAGACTATTAAGAAGGCAAGTAAATATCCACATCAAAATTAGTTTGATTCTAGGAAGTCAGCAACAGTTCAAATATTGAAATTTCTAATTGTGTGGTTAGATAGAGGATGTTTGGCTCTATTGTTATCTCTACTATTTAATCAACTTTATTGAAGTATAATTTATATTCCATAGAATTCATTTGTTTTGTGTGTGCAAGTCTATGCCTTTTAGTAAATTTACAGTTGTATAACTGTCACCAAAATCTGATTTTTAAACATCTTTACCATGCCCTCAAAAAATCTTATGCTTATTTGCAGTCACTCCCTATTCCTACCCACAATTTTAGTTATCTATGAATCTACTTTCTGTCTCTATGGATCTGTCTATTCTGTACATGTCATATAAGTGGAATTATACAGTATCTGGTCTTTTAGGATTGGATTCTTTCACTCAGTGTAATGTTTTTTAGATTTATCCATATCATAACATGTTTTGGTACTTCATTCCTTTTCATGGCTGAATAATATACCTTTGTGTAGATGGACCATGTTTTGCCTATCTGTTCATCAGATGATGGACATTTGGCTGTTTTGCTGCTTATCACATTTGTATAAGTCCCTGTATGTTAACAAATAATTTTTTTCTCTTAGGTAAATACTTAGGAATGGAATTGCTGAATTGGTGATTAACCCTCTGTGTTTAACCTTTAAAAGAAACTCCTAACTTGTTTCCTTTATGTGTTCCTTCCAGCAATGTCTGAGTGCTTCAGTTTCTCCTCATCTTTGTCCGTCCTTGTGATTACCTGTTCTTTCGGTCATAGCCATTGTACTGAGAGTAACTTGCTTTCTCAATGTAGTTTTGATTTGCATTACCCTGATGGCTAATGATGTTGAGGGTCTTTCCCTATGCCAGTTGTGTTAGTTACTCTTGTGCTGCTGTGATAAAATGCTTAATATAAACAACTTGAGAGAGGAAAGATTTGTTTTAGCTCATGGTCTCAGAGGCTTCTACCCATAATTCTTGGCTCCGTTGATTATGGGCATGTGGCAAGTCAGACCATCATGGCAGGGGAGCATGTGGCAGGGGCCACACGCCTCATGGTAGACAGGAAGGAGAGAGACGGAGGGACTAAATGTAACCTCAAAGGTACACCCCCAGTGACATATTCTAGCTAGGGACCAAGCCTTCAACACATGAGGCTGTGGGGGACATTTCATATTCAAGCCATAACAAATATTGGGCATTTGTATATATTCTTTGGAAAAATAGCTAACTAAATCTCTTCCCCATTTTTAAGTGGGGTCCTTTATCTTCTTATTAATAAGTTATAAGAGTTCTTTATATATTCTAGATAAAATGTCTAATTTTATTTCCTGAAACACTTTTTGATAATTTTTTCAGACTGAGAGAGCTACAGGGAAGGTAATTTAAAGTTTAAGGGCCTTGGAAATGTCTCCTTACAGCAGCAGCACTGATTAACAATCCCTACAAACATATAGAGCCCTCTGCAGGCTTCCCTGGAAGGTTAGTTCACTTGGTGTGACCAATTCATCAAAGGATAGTCTGTGTCACTCTCCTAGCAGCAAAAGCTGAGTTCAGTCTGACATTAGCTGTCATCTGCTCTCAATTTTAATTTTCAGCACCCTCAATACTAATGTTTGCTCCTGAAATCTGGAGCAGCCAGAGTGAAAGACAGGAGTCTACAAGGTTAACTTCCCCTGGGTATCCTTCCTAATCCATGCATAGGTTTGCCTCCTGGTCACAAAGAGTCCTCTGGGGCAAGAGCCATTGTTAGCAGTTCATGGGACTGGGCAGAGCCTAGGGACTGCAGAAAAGTCCACTGTGAAGGACCAGAGAATAATCTGAACATCACTGCCACTCATCTCCCCCAGGACCCTTATCCCTCTGCTCTTCAATACACTGTATAAATCTTCCTCTTGTGGGAGTAGCAACCATCTGGTTGTCAAATGAGCATTAAAAGTGCCTTTGCCAGCATTGTGGAAATAGGAACTCATGAAGCACCTTATGTTTCCAATAGAGACAATGTATGGGTCACAACAGAAAGGTTTTACATTTCCAGAAGAAGTTATCTGAGAAAAAGTCTGATTTTCTACTAAGGCCAAAATGTTCTTCTGTTTTAAAATACGATTGTCTTTATATATTAGTGTGCATGCCATCAAGAGGAAGTATTCACAGGTGGCACTTGTTAAATTCTCTATTTATATTATCTCAGAAAATTAAGAATAGAACTGTCATATGACCCAGTGATACCACTCCTGGGAATAAACCCAAAGGATGATAAATCATCATACCACAGGGACACCTGCATGTCCATGTTTAATACAGCACTCTTCACAATCACAAGGGTATAGAATCAATCAAGATATCCATCAACAGAGGAATGGATAAAAAAGTTGTGGTATATATACATAATGAAATATTATTCAGCAATAAAAAATGAAATAATGTCATTTTCAGCCAAATGGATAGAACTGGAGGATATCATACTAAGCAAACAAACTAAGGTTCAAAAAAGAGAAATACCATATGTTCTCACTCATATCTGGGAGCTAAAGGTAATGTAAAGGAAGAAAAAACTATAAATATGTAGATAAATAAAAAAGAACAATCAAGCTTATCGAAGGAAGGAAAATATAAATAGAGCAGAAAGAAGGATGTGAGGTCTAGCAAGGAGGAGCAAAGATTGTGGAAGGCAGATGGGGAGGGGAAATAATGCAGAGGGTTAAAAAGGAGGAGAGGAAAATCTCAAGTCACACGATGCAGCTACACAAATACATAGGAAAAAACAGGGGACTATAACCCATAATTGCATATGATTTTATCACATATTAATCAAAGGGTATAAGCAGGTATAAGTGTAACCAAAAATGATGTAATAGGTACACAATGGAAATAGCAAAAGCCTTACTACTATGTACACCACTGACATTTATTAATGAAAACAAAAATACCTTGAATTAAATCTATTTAGTTAATTGAAAAAAGAGTTCTCATCTATCACAATGTATTCAGTTATATGTGCTGCTTCTGGGATTCCAAGGATTCTCAGTCCTAGAATTAGAAGATAAAAGAGGAAGAAACAGTGCTGTGTCTTATATATATTCTGCCTGCATCGGCTACATTCAATCAGCTTCGTGGGTGATCATGTACCCAAGTACATATTTTGGAAAGCTGGGGGAAAAATGAAGCAATCCCTTGGGGAAATAATGGCCTTAGTTTATCATTTCATCTTTGAGATTTTAAACTTGTAACCCCCATGTCTCTTGAGGGACAAATACTGGTTGAGTGACTATGGTGGCCCCACATTCTTCACAGTGCTTCATTAAAGCTGTTCTGCTTTTTTAGATGCTTGGAGAACACTAGGTTAATGCCATCTTCTAGCTGAGTCTCAACCTACAGTACTCATGAGAAGTGTTCTTTCTCATGTTGCCTGGTCTTTAGCCTCCTTTCTTCCCTTGTAGATTTACATTTCTGTCTATTTTATTGGCACTGCTTCTGTTACTGTAAATGATGCTTGTTAATCCCTTGGGTTTCAGGCTTGCAGTGTTAAGCGGCCCTTACCCAAAGTCAGAGATCTGAGTTGCAGGGGTTTTTGTCTTCCTTCTTTGTGAAACAAGCAAATCACTTGTGCTTGGAATCCGGGTGTTGTGTTGTCTCTTGGTTGCTTGCTTACTTGCTTGATTTTACTTTGCATATCTGAGAACTCCTTCACTAAGATAAGTATCCTTCTCCTGTTTAACATCAGAGTGGCAACCAGATGTAGGCAAAAAGTATCATCTGTTCTTGAAAATACTTATGTAGAGGTAAGCTCCTGACTATCTGGAACTCAAGCACCACAATGTCTGTGCTATTTTCACGTGTTATACTCTCGGGTAAAACTTCCTTACAGAGCTGAGATGCCATGGTTGGAGTTTTTCCTGAGCTTTTAGACAAATCATGTCAAAAATTCATTCCAGGGAAAATTTAAAACATAAGAAGTCTTTTCGGCTCAATGGGAAAATTGAAATATTCTCTCATGCAATATCCTCTAGCATTTAAAAACCTTTCCCATCAACCAGTCAATGAAGAGAAATTTATTGGTTAATTATCATATGCCAAATGATATAGTATGTATTCTGTTGTCATTGTTGTTGTTAGATGTCATCGAGTGGGGTCTGATTCATAGGAACCCTCATTGGGTTTTCAATGGCTGATTGATACAGGAGTAGGCTACTATATCCTTCTCCCATTTTTCCAGTGCTGGGGATTGAACCTGGGCCCTCAAAGAGTGCAGAGCAGCTCTCTACCAATTGAGCTAAACCCAGCCCTAAAGTACCCTAAGTCAGAGGGGGAAAAAAAGCCCTCACAATATGGCACTGATTTTAAGGATTTGAAGTTTGTTAAAATTATTTCAAATGTGTTCACTTATTTGTTTATTCATTCGCTCACTCAACTAATGTTTACTAAATAGCTACTATGTGCCAGGCACATAGTCTAGTTGCGGCAAAACATGCATAACAAAAATATTTAAGAGCTGTCTAGCAAAAGATGGGGACTTGGACAGAGACCACAGGTGGAAATAGCTGACAGAGCTGGGATATCTCACCTTTCTCACTGTAATCAGCCTTCTGGTAACTTCTTCCACTTCCAATGTGGTTGCAAAGCCTCCTTGGCCTGTTGCAGCCTTCAACTGGGCTCATCACATTCAAAATACTTGTCACATTGAGAAGAAACATACCAGCATTGCTCAATACAAGACTCCTCTTTGAATCATCATAACCTTTGTTGTAGGGGAGGATTATTTACACATAGATGCACTGTATGTAAAACTCCAGTGTCAAGAGTCCTTAAATAAATCTTACCTTAAAGAGACTCATTTTCATACTCATCTTTAACCTGACCATCCAGAACTATCCTCAATCACTTATTTATCAACTCACCCAGATTGGTTCTCCCATTGTATTTTTTATTTATTACTGAAGAACAAATTACCACTAATACTTAGCGGCTGTTATGGTTTAGATGAGCCTACAGCCATACCACTGTGGTGTCTGACCCCATCATATCTCAGAAGCTAAGCAGGGTCTGACCTGGTTAGTACTTGGATGGGAGGCTTCCTGGGAACACCAGGTACTGTAGGCTTGGGAGAAGGACCCAGCAACCCACTCCCAGAAACCAATCCACCATTGAAAACGCTATGAATAGCAGAGAAGTACTGACAATAGTGTTTGATCTGTTGTACATAGGTTCGCTATGACGACCCTATGTAAGGTGACTCAACGGCACCTAACAACAACAACAACAACAGCAACATGGTTTAGATATGAAATATCCCCCCAAAATGTTCATGTGTTGCAGGTTTAGTCTTCAGTGCAATGTTCAGAAGTGGGATTTGGGGGAAGTGATTAGACTATGAAGGCTTTGTCCTCAATGGATTAATCCATTGGTAGACTCATAATCTGATGGCATTATTGGGAGGTAGTGGAAACTTTCAGAGGTAGAATCTAGATGGGAGAAGTAGGTCACTGGGAGTGTGTTCTTAGGAGCTACATCTTGTCTAAAGCTCCTTCCTCATTCTGTCTCTCTGCTTCCTGGCTGCTGTGAGGTGGGCAGCCTCCTTCATTACATTCTCCCACAGCCATGATATTCTACCTCACCTCATGCCAAAAGCAATGGATCCAGCTGATCTTGGGCTGAAACTTCTGAAACCATGACCTAAAATACATCTTTCCTCTTTTAAGTTGTTTTTCTCAGGTATTTTATCACAGCAACAAAAATATGACTAACAGTGGCTTAAAACAGCACATGTTCATTATCCCACAGTTTCCATGGGTGAGAGATTTGGGCATGCTGAGTGAGTCCTCTGCCCCAGGGTCTCTCACAAGGCTGCAATCAAAGGATTGACTGGGGCTGGGGATGTCATTTGAAATTTAGACAGAGGAAGGAGCTGCTTCCAAGTTCATTCCATGATTATTGGCAAGATTCAGTACCTCTCAAATTGATGGACTGGGTGAGGGCTTCTGTTCCTCATTGGCAGTTGGTCTGAGACTGTCCTCAATTCTTTGTCATGTTGGCCTCAACAGCACAGGTTCTTATTTCACCAAAACATGCAAGCCCTTTTAAGGCCATAAGGAGGGTCTGCTAATAAGGGGGAAATCGTAATTTTTGCAACCTAACCATGGAAGTATGGGAGAAGGCCATGGCAATCCACTCCTGAGGCAATCCAAAAAAAAATAAAATAAAATAAAATCACCCAATGACAACCCTATAAGGGTTGCTATGAGTCAGACCTGACTCAACAGCACCTAACAACAACAACAACAACCATGGAAGTCACATCTCCTCAACTTTGACATATTCTATTAATTAAATGCAAGTTAATGGAAAGGCTGCTATGTTAGTTAGTGAATAATAGGACATAGAGATCTTTGGAGGTGGTTTGAGAAGTTGCCTTCTAGATGCATATTTTGTTCTGCAAGCACTTTTCAATCATTCAACGTGTTAGTCACTAGGGTAAAACTATGATTAGTAAGTGGCTCTTGTCTTCAAAGTGCTCACAGTCTGCTTGGGAACATGGATACATCAAAAATGTAGGTTCTGATTTTGAGGCTTGAAGTAGGGCTGGAGACTCTGTATTTCTAGTGAGCTTCCAGGTACTGTATATACTGCTGCTCCATAGAGCACACACTTCAAGGGGCAAGGATCTTAAGAATCATTTAGTACTGGTGACTTAGCTGGCACCACTGTCATTGTCCACAGGCTGCCAGGTGCCTTCCAACTCAAAATTCCATTTACCTCCTGCCCTTGTTCATAGCCTCCTTGGATAATTTTGTATTATCTATCCCTTCCCTGATACTTCCAGCTCCTGCAACTTAATAATAGTGTGTGAGAGTAGCTCCAACATGCTGTCCTTCCTCTCATCCAGATCCCTAATGAAGCTGTCAAATATGACCTTCCCACCCTTCCTTTCTGCTTCCCCTCACCATTTCTCAGTTTAATGTTTTGTTTACAGCCCTTAAGTTTAGTCTTCATGTTCTTGTTCTTTAAAGTCTTCAAACATTCACAATCAGTTAAAGTTCAGAGGTCAGGGATCAAGTCCATTGTTAGAGTAAGAATTTGTGATGTAAAAACTTGGAGGGTTTGGGAGGTCATCAATGTGTCAGCCAAAACAAATGAGAAAAACAATCAGCTTAGGTCGTTGGGGAATGATGTCTTAACTGGAAACAAAGCAGTTCAGCCCTCCTGCTAAACAATTTCATGACCTTAAGGAAATCACTTTCCCTACCTGAGCCACTGTTTTATCAGTTGTAAAATAGTACATTAAATTTAGATGAGCTCTATGGTCTGTTGAAATTAACTATGTAAAGGCCAGTTTAGCCTGCCTTCTTCATTATGTGCTTAAACTGGAAGAGAGGTTCCAAATATGAGGCTTATGGATCTCCAAGAACTCTGGATAGAATTCAGAGTTCATGAACTTTGATGGGATTGTTTCATTTTTACCTCCACTGATCTCTGAATGTTCATGAACAATTTCTTCAATCAGAAATGTAAACAAAATACTAGGGTGATACAATATTTGTAGCACCTGTGACTTGGCTACCAATTTGTGTGTCGTTAGGTACCACTGAGTTCGGTCTAACTCATAGCTACCCTCATAGGAGTTTCCATGGTTGATTGTCTCAGGATTGCTTTGGGAGTGGATTATCTTATCCTTCTCTCATTTTTGTGGTGTGGGGATCGAACCCAGGTCGCCAGAGAGTGCAGCACAACACTCTACCAACTGAGCTACACCCCAGCCAATAGAAACCTCAAATATATATTATGTCACATTGCAGTTTTTATAGGTATCACATACTTTTGATTTCACCATTGCTTCAAAATTTTGGTACTATGAGACTCTCCACTACATCTTCTCATTAAACATGCTAATGAAGGACTATATTTATTACTCTATCCCAGTGGCTGTTAATTAAGGGAGGTTTTACTCCACTGGGCATATTTGACAATGCATGGGGATATTTTTGATTATTATAATTGAGGAAGAGATTTCAACTGACATGTACTGACGAAAGGGTATGGATGCTGCCAGTCATCTTATAGTCCACAGGACAGACCTCTCCTAAAAAGAATTTCCCAATCCAAAATGTCAGCAGTGCTAAGGTTGAGAAGTCTTCTTTATAGCCTTTTAAAAAATATTTTGAAAACTTTATTTTAGCCTAATCAGTTTTCTTTGTAATTCTGTGTATTGTATCTTATGAATTTACAAACTTTGTTCTCAACAGTGTTCACATGGCCTTCTTAGACTGTCAAAGGGATTCACGGCACCAAAATATGTTAAAACCCCTTGACTAAGAAGGAAATAGGAAAGACCATCTAAACTCAGATCTTCTGGTTGGTACATCAGGAAACTGAAGGTCAAGTACTTTCTTCCTGGAAGCAGTATGACATGATGGAAATAGCACAGTTGGGGGAATTAGGAAAGGTTCGAATTACCAGGGTCCAAATGTCAGCTTCACTATTATTGCTTATGGGACTTTAGCCAAATCATATAACTTCCCTTGAAATTAGTTTTCTCATCTACAAGATGGGTGAAATTGTACTTCATTTAAAACAGGAGTTAGCAAACTGTAGCCTACAGGCCAAATCCAACTTTCAGTTTGTTTATGTCAACAGCCATACCTGTTTGTTTACACATTGTCCCTGCCTGCTTTTGCATTAAAATTGCCAAGTTTGGTTACAACTTAGACCACAGAAACCTAAAATATTTACTGTTCTGGCTTTTTACAGAAGAAAGTTTATTATCTCCTGATAGAGTACAACTATAAAGATAAAAGGACACAAAGGTGTGTAAAAATTTAATTCATTGCCTGGTGTAGAGTAAACTAAGTAAATATGGTCCATGTTCCCCCTTCCAGAATGAATGACTGGTAGGAAGACAGAACATTGTTTCAGGTTATAGTATATGATTTCATTGAACTAGAGAGGAATATAGCAGTCAGAAAACATATGAGAAATTATGTAACTGATTTATAAATAAGTTTTTGTTAAGTGCCATTGAGTCCTACTCCTAGTAACCCTAAATACAACGGAACGAAACACTTCCCAATGCTGTGCGATGCCCGACACTATGCCAGTGCTTCTCTTCTAGTCATAGAGTTTTCAGTGGCTGATTACTTCCAGGAGTAGGATGCCAAGTCCTTCTCCCATATTCTCAGTGCTGGGAATTGAAAACAGGGCCTCAGAATGTGCAGATCAAGCACTCGACCACCTGAGCTAAATTCCCGCCCCAAATAAGTTCTGGAGAAGTTCAAATGACCATTTAGTATATTTAATTATGATTTTGCCCTGCATTTATTTGAGAAGTACTTAAAATGACTTCTAACTCAATAAATGACAATGGATTAAAAAAATCTCCTAATTGTCTCCAGCCTGCAGCCTTACCACTGTGGCATCCAATCCCATCAGATCTCAGAAGCTAAGCAGGGTCAGACCTGGTTAGTGCTTGGTCAGGAGACCCCCTGGGAACACCAAGTGCGGTAGGCTTGGGAGAAGGACCTGGCAACCCACTCCCAAAATTCAATCCACCATTGAAAACCCTAGGAACAGCAGAGAAGCACTACAGAAGTGTTTTTCCTGTTGTACAGAGGGTCGCTGACTTGGACAGTGACTCAATGGCACCTAGCAACGACAACAATTGTCTCCAAAAGGTGGATATGGTAGAAAGTTAGCATAGTGCTTGCTTAGTGCTAAGCTTCCAGGCAACCACAGTAAATAGGAAAATATGAAAAATTGTAATACATGTTATCAGAAAGAAAATCCATTAGATTCAGGGGACAAAAGATGTTTAGGCTGGTACAAATTTTAGCAAGAATTATTCACACAGACATTTATAGGCACAGTTTAGTGTTGAAAACCATAATTGTAACTAATAGAAGAAATGGGTTTTAAGATATCCAAGCTCCTCTGGCACTGCAGCATCAGTTAAACCCCATGTGTGTGAAGGAAAGGGAGGTGGTTGTGGTGGAATTGCTCTAAATAGTAGAGTAAAATATCTCTGGAAAGTAAAAGGGTTGGTATTTGGGTTGCTGAGCTCATTTAACAGAGGAGAACAGTTAAGAATGAAGGATCTTTGAAGAGGAGAAAATTTGATGTCTGAGAAAAAGATGGAATGTTTGTTAATTTGACAGTCTTTAGTTCTTAAGCTAAAGAAATACTGAGCTCTCATTCCTCTGTAAACAAATACTAGGAACCTAAGTAAAAACATAAAAAGAAAACATAGCACAGGGGCTGGAAGTGAAGCTCAGTTATAGATAAAGCATGTGCTTTTAACATGCCCAAGACCCTTGGTTCAATCCCCAGAAACAAACAAACAAACTAGAGCTGAGGCAAATGAAGTGTAAATACAGGATCATATTTGATCACTTCTCTTTTTGCAGTGCTGAGAACCAAACCCAGGGCCTCACCCATCCTGAGCAAATGCACTACCATTGAGCTAAATCCTCAGCCCTAAGACTTGATCTTTATTTAAAATGTTGCTATTCTATTACTATTGGATCCTTTGTTTTGATTAAAATACTATTTATTTGGATTCTGGAGCTTAGGGATACCCTCTTACATTTTCTTCCCAAGGTACGGTGTCTCCCCACTCCTGTCCTGTCCCCACTTCCCAGTCCTATCCTAAGGCCAGACATGTATGCTATGAGGAAGTAACTGTAATAAAAATACATTTGTTTAAGAAGGACTAGCCCTAGGTGCCTGCAGCTGTAGCCCTGTGGCATCTGATCCCGTCAGATCTCGGAAGCTAAGCAGGGTCAGGCCTGGTTAGTACCTGGATGGGAGACCGCCTGGGAACACCAGAAGCTGTAGGCTTGGGAGAAGGACCTGGCAACCCCCTCCCAAAAATCAATCTGCCATTGAAAACCCGATGAACAGCAGAGAAGCACTGACAATAG